>CM071934.1:82093448-82350081 GCA_016081115.2 Rehmannia glutinosa
AGGGAGAAGTTTGATTTCATATGTGAAGATTTGGAAAATAATTAATTTGCCTCTATTTTTATATTAAGCATCAAAACCTCTAAAATATTTTATTTTTTGTTTCCTCTTATAAACTTAAAATTGTTGGATTTTTCTCTTATATATGATTCATAGATATGGTTAAAAAGCTCTAGAAATATAGTTGAGTGTTGGGAAATTTATTGTTTAGATTTTGATGAATGCCATGTAAAACTTAGAATAGGAAGTTGGCACCCCATTTTTGTTGTAAACTGCATTGTAATAAATAGGGCTGGTCAAGTGAGTTAAGTCGGCTATGCCCAAACATGCAAGAAGACAATGGAAACTAGAAGGAAGACTCACGCGAGACAAATTGAGTATGGCAAAGAAGAGTAGACGAGAACTCTATCAAGGAGCAAATGAGATGCGGTGAGTGGAGTATCGATCAAAGTCAACTCAAGAAAAGCCAAGTCTCAAGTTGAAGTGACGGAAGAGTCATCCATGATTGGAAGGCGACTCTAAGTCACCTGGGAAAGCAAGGAATTGCGGTCAAGTCGAGATAATCAAAAGATCCGTTGCCGTAAATCAAGAGAATTACCTAAACAAGTAATATCTCCATACTACCTTTCTCAAAGTGCTCGGTCCCGAAGCGTGCAAAAGGAATAAACCAATGGGAAGCACTACACCGTGTCGAACTCAAAAGGTGAAGAACAATTCATACGAGGAAATGGCAATTCCAAGGACTGCAACAAGACAAGCCAACGACTGCAAGTGACTTTAAAAAATAAGCCTATCTCTTCAACGGGCAGATTTTTGAAAGATCACTATAAAAGGCCGAGGAATGACTCGAGAGTAGAAGACCGTAACCAAAAACATTCAAGCAATTATTAGAACGTAAACCTAAAATATTCTCAAGTTATTAAAACGCTCAATCCTCAAGCCTACACTACGAAGAACATCAATCCAACACTCACCTGTGAAGGAAAGATAACTTCAATCAGTTGAAGAGGAAATTACTGAAAAATCAAAGGGTCTACATTCCTCGAAGGATTGTAGGAAGGTTCAAGTCGAACCAAGTCTTGAGCTTTTGGAGGGCTTCGTGATCAAATCCAAAGAGCTTGAGCAAGTGAGTCAGTAGTAGCAAGGCAAATTGCCTGTGAAGAAGCCGAGTCGTCACGAGAAGCCACCGAGTGATCAAGGCGTCTCGGTGATCGAGTCCCAAAGGATCAAGTCACCGCTGTGTGATCAAGACTTGTATCCGGACTGTTACCACTTTGTATATCGATCAATACCTAGTGGATTCCTCCAGGAGTTGGAGAAGAGAGGAGTAGAAGAATTACCCCATCTTCGAACCTCTATAAAAATCTTATTGTGTCATTTACATCTCAAGACTTTAATTCTTGCATCATATTTGTTTATTTCTCACGACATATTTGCTATCCATTAGATAATCTCTAAGTACTAAATCAAGCTCTAAATCTCTACTTAACCAAACTTAAGGGTGTTAAGTCTTCCGCTGAAAACAAACCACAGTTGAGTTAATTTAGACTTAACAGCTGAGTTATTCCAAAGAATAATTGCTCGGTTGAGTCTGTTGAGAGACGAACTCTCTGATTAACTAAATTGGTCATCCACCAAGGACACAATTTGTGTAGTATCAACTCTGAATTTTTAAAAGGACTAAATCAAAAATTTGGTAAGGTTTATTCAACCCTCCCCCTTCTAAACCTTACACTTACACCCCTTGGGACCTACATTGAGTATGCCATTAATTTTATTTGTAAATTCAAAATATTTTAAGAGTTATAATAGTCAGAAGAAATATTTTTGAAGTGTAGAATATAAAAAGTCATTTGTCTTATAACTGAATAAATAAAAGATAATAAATGTCAAATTACTTATTTTTCCTTAAAATTAACTATGTCAAAATTTAATTTAATTTTAATTTTAATATTTTAAGAAATATTCAAGTTCGATTGTAATTTAATTTTTAGTGTTCAATTTCATTTAACTAAATCAAGTTATCTATTGATAAAACAGATTTAAGTTTTTCTCCAACAATATAAGTCCATATATATATATATATGTAAGAAATAAAAAATCATAACATTTTATGGATCAAAATTCAGATTTTGAAACTAAAAACATATTACCTATCATATAAATATTTTAAGTGAAAAACAAAGTTAATTCTATCTTGGATTTAAAGTGAGTTTCTTCTAGTTAACACAAAATATATCAACAAAATACTTTAAGAGTAATCTTCTCTATTATTTTTCTTAAACTTTTGTATTAAAAAATATTTTTTTCCTATTCACGTTAAGTAAAACAATATAGCTGTCATATATTTTATTTTAATTTGAATTTTTTAAATGACATAAACATATATATAATTTTTCATTTTTTGTTAATAATTAGAATTTATATTGTCATAATTATTATTTATTTAATTAAAACAATATATTATAAAAATAATAAAATTGATGACTAAATCTAATTTAGAACGTAAAAGGTCAAAGGATATATCTATTGTAAATAAATAATAGATAAATATTAATACAAAACTTAGATACCAAAGTATCTTATGTTATGATTTTTAGTTTGCTTAAATTAAAGAATTACTATTATTTACAATCAAAGCATTTGGTGTTAATTTATTTTTTATTTTTTATTTCTACTTCAATATAATCTTATTGTTTTCTCTAAAAATACAACAGAGATATATAATTTATTCATAAAGTATTATAAATTATTATACATTATGTATTGTATTAATCTTTGAAGGGCTATAATTTTCTCATATAAATTTCATATATATGCTTATGACATATGTATGGAAACCTATAATATCCAATTTTAATATGAATTTAATTTTATTTAAAAAATCTTACGATTCAAAAAGTTATGACAGAAATAATAGATTTTTAGTATTTGAAAAAGAATTTGGTATATGAATGGACATTTGAAATCATATTAAAATTATTTTTATTAAATATAAGTCCAATTATTCTCCCTTCTCACACTATTTAATACCTAGTCATTAAGGTTATAATAGGTATATCAAAAGTTTCAGAAACTTTTTAAGTGAATCACACTTTTATAGATAGTATAGATTTTTTCGCATCATGAAGAAATTTTCTCAACTTGTGGTTTCCTTTTTTCTAAGGTAACGGGTTATCTCTCCATTGCGTCAGCCTTTGAGTCCAATAATCCTCCACTTTAAGTTCGTCTTTGAAGCTTTTATGGCCTATGTTTGAGCTCTTGAATATGGCAGCATTAAACCATCTAAGTAAAGGACCAATAGTAAGTACCCAATGCCACTCCAATACACTGTATCTGTATAACTAGAATCCATTTGATGGACCACTTATAATTAGAAGTTATTTGTGTCACTAAAGTACACCAAACGCTCTGTAATACAAGCTTCTAACAGAGTTAGAGCCATCGACAGACACACCACGCCTGAAGTAACGCACATCACAGAGCGTGCGACGGCAAATTGGGGGTTCCCAATTTCAGCCATCACCCAAAATTTTCTCACCACTAATCTCAATTCATCAATTGCAAATCTAGATCCCCAGTCCGCTTGCTCATAATTCGAAACTCGTTTATGCATTTGATTATACTGTGATTCTATGTATCTTCTGGCAATTGGAACCATGACAGCTAAAGAACAAAATATCACCAGCAAAAGAAGCATGGAAACAATAGATACCATTTCTTCAGCCAATATTTCTCGGACCCCAAGAGAATAAGTCATTGCCCCAATATGAATGATTACATTTCCCACAATTGTAACCACAAGAATACCCAAAGCAGCTAAGTTTAGCAACATTTCATTATCTCCCATGGATCCCAAAGATGGCATCAAATTAGCCATGGCAGTTGACATCAGAACGAGGCTGCTAGCCGGTGCAAGTTTTTCATTATTTCTTACCATTCTACTGGTCAGATCAACTGGCAGCTTCATTGTCACGGCTAAAACAGTTAATGTAAAAGCATTGAGAGAGAAGTACTATGGCGGGTTTTGAGGCGGGGCGGGTCCCCGATCTTACTTTTTCTTGGCGGGACGAGTTCCGGGTTTGGCTGAACCTGCCCTGTTGCCATCCCTATGAAGAAGTCAGGCTACTACTTTACTGCTAAGGTTAATTATAATTAATTAGGCCTTATAGAATATGCCTATAAATAGAGGAGCATGTTCTCGTTGGCAATAGGAGTGGTCACGGTTTCGGAACCGGAGGCCCACGGTTCAGTTATAATTTTTTTTATCATATTTAGTTATAAAATAATAGGAAAAAAGAAAAATAGAAAAGAAATTTAGACATAATATTCACAATGATATTAAATTTTGGACTTAATATAAATAATAATATTAAGAACAATTAGACTTTTTTTAGAGGAAGAATTAGACTTATTATCCATAATAATATTAAAATTTAAAATTAATATAAATAATAATATTAAGTTGCTTATGTATCCTCTTAAGATAGATATAGATGAATCAAAATTCATGTGGCTCGCTTACAACATCTGGTTTAAGATGTATGTCAAGCGGTTGCGAATATAAAATATCATAATAAATATTTAACATTTTTTCTATCATATTTTTACCGAAAAAATTAAATATCATTTGTTTTAATCTTAAAACCGCCGATTCCACTACGGTTCCACCGACGATTCCAAGATTTCTTAGACTACGAAATCGGAACCAGAACCGGCCTACACGATTCTGGTTTCGATTTCAGGGTTCCGATATCATAACCCGATTTTGGTCAATGGTTCCCAAGACCATTGACCACAATTTCGGTTCCTATTTGAAATCCCCTTCTGATTCTATTTGGTCACCCCTAATTGGCAACGAATCAAGTGAAGTGAGAAGAACAAAAAGTACTCCAGAGAATTACAATGAGGTTCAACTACAAAATAAATTTTAGGGAAAATTATTTTTTGCAACCTGTACTATGACCATTTTGCGAGTTTGGTACCTAAATTTTTTTTGTTGAAATTTAGTATCTAAACTTTGGGGGATTGTTAAATTACAACCTCAGGCACCCCGGCGGCGGAATATTCCAAAAAGATGCCATCATGTGCGCAACACGTGAGGGCAAAATCGCCAAATCATCTAAAGTGATAAATGTTATCGCACTTTGCAACCTAAATTATATGTTATTTGTTAATTTGCAACCTAAACTTTTTACATTTGAACTTTGCCACCTCACTTAAAAATAAATAATAAAATTTTATTAATAAATATGTATTTATCTCTTTTTATTCAGAAAACATATATTTTAATAGTTAATATAAAAATATATTGAGAAGTTAATTTATTAGAAAATAAATAATTATACGACCATGTTAAGTTAATAAATTAAAGATATGTAATAATAAAATTTTAACACTGAAAATACATTATAAAAATGTTCAAAGTTTCCTTATTAAATTTTTTAAAACTATAAAATTTAAAATTGCCTTAATTTATTTATTTACTCTTTTTTACTTAAATCTTATTTTTCAATATTCTATGAAGTTACTTATATAATAAAATTCAGAATTTAACAAAAGAAAAAGATAGTAAGAATAATTTTCAAATTGCATTATTAAATGTTAAAACAATTTATTACTATATATTTTAAATTTTATTAAACATAAAATTTACTTATAATTATTTATTTTTTCTCCCCTTTTAATTTCTACTTTATTTTTTAAATTATATAAAATAAATTAATCATTTAATTCAACAAGAAAAATAATATGAATATTTTTTATAATACACGAATTATAAATTCATTATTATAGATTTTTAATTTTTACGAAAATTAAATTATCGTATAATTATCTAAAAAATCATAATTTATTTAATAAAATTAACTTGTTAATATGTATTTTTTTATTAATTCTTACTATTATATATTTTTTGGATAAACAAATATAAGTACATATTAATTAACATAATTTTTATTATTTATTTTGAAGTGAGGTGACAAAGTTCAAATGTAAAACGTTTAGGTTGCAAACTAACAAATAACGTAAAGTTTGGGTTGCAAGTGCAATAACTTTTATCACTTTAGATACTTTGACAATTTGCCCTCACATGTTGCGCACGTGATGGCATCCTTTCGGAATATTCCGCCGTTGGGATGCCTGAGGTTGCAATTTAACAATCCCTCAAAGTTTAGGTACTAAATTCCAACAAAAAACAGTTTAGGTACCAAACTCATAAAATGGTCATAGTACAGTTTGCAAAAAATAATTTTATCTTCTTTTATTTTGATCTTGATACCCAACACACAAATATGTAGGTTCACACAATAACTCTGTTGCATAATCAAAATGCGTTGGGATGAGAATTTTGGCCCAACCTGCCCTAATCCACACAGGTTTGTCGTGTATAGGTCGCCTCGCTCTATGACACTCAGAGGAACGACCATGGGTATTACTTCTGCCACGCGGGTACCTATTCCGCCTAATATTTTTATTTATTATAAATATATTTAATATATATTATATATTGTAGTCAAAAAAGCCTTTCTATTATATTATATTATTATTATTATTATTATTATTATTTAATTTATGCATTTAATTAATCCCATAAATTACCTAATATTATCCATTATTTATTGGGTTACAGAAGGAATAACCCGGCCCATGATATCCGGATTCGGGCTACGTGTCGTTTCTCCTACGTTGCCTATGAGTCCCTTGACCCAAGTATATAAAGGTACCTACATCTCATTTGTAAGTTAATTGTCATTGATTAACATTTAGTATTTTCTTTACTGAGCGTTGGAGTGGCCTCCATAGGACAACCCCATGGTCCGTCGAATATTTGATGGTATTGCAGGCAAGTTCCCACCACAGAAGATTTCCAGCTTCGGATGAAGATGACTTTGACTTATTCTGAAACCTTGACTTAAGTGATCTGTGTAAAAGACAACATCATTTGGCGATGTCTGTGGGAACAACCAAAGAACATGAAGATGCAGACCCAATCTCAATCACGTGAAACCGAATCCCAAGCTGCTGACCCCGTAGCCAGAAACTAGCAAGAAGAATGACTAACTGGATGAAAGGAGGTCAGCCCCCTCCTCCTAGAGGGGTGCCGCCTCCACCACAACCAAGATGGCCGTTGTCCCTACTTCTAGGGGGCTCCATCACCCTCCACCGGGGTTCGAAACCAGTATCTCTCAGTTTATTTGAAATGTATCCCCTTCTCTCATACTAGTACTCCCAACTTATTAAAAAAAAAACACGTTAAGAACATTAAAAAAAGACATGTTAATAATATGATGGGCAAGTTAATCATTTTAAAGTGACAAATCATTAGTAGATTAAGTTATACGTAATATATAGATTTATAAAAACTTTATTATGCACTGAAGTATGTGAATGCTATAAAGTTGATGAAGATAGAAAACTTGTGTACTCTTTCTCCTTCAAACATTTATCGTTATTTTCTTTACTTTTTTATTTTTGTTTTTTTCTATTTTGAAGGAAAAATATCGTTGCTAAAACATGAGAATAACCCAATATTATCCATTATTTATTGGGTTACAGAAGGAATAACTCGGCCCATGATATCCGGATTCGGGCTACGTGTCGTTTCTCCTACGTTGCCTATGAGTCCCTTGACCCAAGTATATAAAGGTACCTACATCTCATTTGTAAGTTAATTGTCATTGATTAACATTTAGTACTTTCTTTACTGAGCGTTGGAGTGGCCTCCATAGGACAACCCCATGGTCCGTCGAATATTTGATGGTATTGCAGGCAAGTTCCCACCACAGAAGATTTCCAGCTTCGGATGAAGATGACTTTGACTTATTCTGAAACCTTGACTTAAGTGATCTGTGTAAAAGACAACATCATTTGGCGATGTCTGTGGGAACAACCAAAGAACATGAAGATGCAGACCCAATCTCAATCACGTGAAACCGAATCCCAAGCTGCTGACCCCGTAACCAGAAACTAGCAGGAGGAATGACTAATTGGATGAAAGGAGGTCAGCCCCCTCCTCCTAGAGGGGTGCCGCCTCCACCACAACCAAGATGGCCGTTGTCCCTACTTCTTGGGGGCTCCACCACCCTCCACCGGGGTTCGAAACCAGTATCTCTCAGTTTATTTGAAATTTATCCCCTTCTCTCATACTAGTACTCCCAACTTATTAAAAAAAAAAACACGTTAAGAACATTAAAAAAAGACATGTTAATAATATGATGGGCAAGTTAATCATCTTAAAGTGACAAATCATTAGTAGATTAAGTTATACGTAATATATAGATTTATAAAAACTTTATTATGCACTGAAGTATGTGAATGCTATAAAGTTGATGAAGATAGAAAACTTGTGTACTCTTTCTCCTTCAAACATTTATCGTTATTTTCTTTTCTTTTTTATTTTTGTTTTTTTCTATTTTGAAGGAAAAATATCGTTGCTAAAACATGAGAATAACTAGATAGATTTACCAAGTATATAACTTCAATAACCAAAAAAAAAAAGGTAAATGGAAAAACAAATAAACGAACATACAAATGCCCTGATTTTCTTTTCCGAGTCTAGAATATCAACAACAAATTAGCTTGAACATTCTTTGGTTGGCTTACTATATAATCAACATAAAGGAAGTTGTTTTTAGGTAATCTTAATAAGAACAAGGGAAAATTTTTTAACTAGCCACTTTGGATAGTGAAAACTCTTTTCTACCCACTTTTTTTAAAAATACTACTTTTATACCCAAATTGACCGAAACACCCCTAATTTACTTTCACTTTCTCTTTCTCTTTCTCTTTTACTTTCACTTTTTATTTTGCCAAAATTTTTCAGTTTATAACGTGTTATATTATAACGTTTTATAATATTGGCCAACACCCCTATATTATAACGTGTTATATATATTATAACATGTTACATTATAATCGTTATATATCATAACGTGTTACATTATAACGTGTTATATATATTATAACATGTTACATTATAACACGTTATATTATAACGTGTTACATTATAAGTTATAACGTGTTATATATATTATAACGTGTTATACTATAACACGTTATATATTATAACGTGTTACATTATAACACATTATATTATAACGTGTTACATTATAACACATTATATTATAACGTGTTATATATATTATAACGTGTTACATTAACACGTTATATATCATAACGTGTTACATTATAATGTGTTATATATTTATATATTATAACACGTTACATTATAACGTGTTATACTATAACACGTTATATATTATAACGTGTTATATATATATTATAACGTGTTACATTATAACACATTATATTATAACGTGTTACATTATAATGTGTTACATTATAACATGTTATATATCACAACGTGTTACATTATAACGTGTTATATATCATAACGTGTTATAATATTATTACGTGTTATATATATTATAACGTGTTACATTATAACACGTTATATTATAACGTGTTATATATATTACAACGTGTTACATTATAACACGTTATAAAATATTATTTTAAACATATAATAAACACGATAAAAATCTGAATTTATTTTAATAAAACTATAAATTGTGTTAAAAATCTGAAAATAAAGAAAATGTATTTTATGTGAGAGAGAAATATGACCCCACCTACTTTTTGTTTTCCCACATATTTTTTGCTTTTGTATTCAAGTGTCAAGGGTATTTAAGTAAAAGAACCATAAAAGTGGATAGAAAAGATAGTTTCTTATATGGTTGGTTAGAAAAGAAGTTGGCCTATCATATGTGGCTACTTTTCTCTATTTACTCTAAGAACAATGACTCAAAATATTATCAGAGGAATAGACAAAACTTATGACAGGGTGCCAAGACTAATGGGCTCAGCAATCAACAGTTATAGCAAAACGTTCTTCACCCGACACTGGAGTAGCCACTGTTTCATTACTTGAAGTTGAAGCCGAAGACGCTGAATCATCACCATCAAGGCAAAGGAAAGCACGCCACTCATCAATATATGCCGATTTATCATGATTCAGAAATGGCCATTCATGTTGTTGGAGAAGTTCAAGAATTTGTTTTGTTTTACCGAGAAGGAGAAAAGCTTCGTGCACACTCTCCTCCCGTTTTTCTATGACATTTTGATGACACATGGTGGTTATAACATGTGCTAAATTGGTGAGACAAGCTGCCAAAATATCAGCAATCATGACTGATAATCTCTCAAACAATCCCTCATTTGTTACCTCATTTTCCGTCTCACAGGACAACAAAATAGTTCGACTAATTCTGTACATCGAATTGGCAGCTACAACTCTAAGTGGCCAGTTAAGAGGATTTTCCGTAAATGGTTCTATTACGTTTTCCTTGAACTCCATAATGGTCCTTTCAGCTTTGTTGGATAGTTGTTGTAATACTTCTTTGGAGTTTTTGCACTTAAGAGATGTTTCCTTGAGATCCATGCCAAGCCATTTCCTATAGAGTGCAATTCCGGTCCAATAAACATTAGCAACTTTTCTGATACTCAAAAGTTCAACATTTGTATTAAAACTTTTCTCGACAATTTTGTCAAGGGACATGCCTTCACCCACACTGCTCGCTAAATGCTCCCTCTTTTCCTTTGAAATGTTGGGAAGTACAATTGCAATGCTTGTCAGCGTCACCATTGGTAGTGTCCAGCAGTTGGGAGGCTTTTGAGAATGTAGCATTGAAGCAACTAATGTAAGAAGCAAAAGTAGCATTGAAGTTGTAGCAAACAAGTCGTTAACAGAATACCTAAGATGAACAATTTGTATCAACATATTACCCACGATCGTGATTACAAGAATCCCAAGCGCAACGACGTTAGCTAGAAGCTCTTTATCATTCATGGATCCCAAAAATGACATAAAATTAGACATAGCCGTTGATATAAAGACTAAGATGCTATGCTTAGGAAGCTGTGTATCACCGTTGCGTGGCATATTAGTGTTATGATCCATGGGTAGCTTCATAGCCACGGCTAGCAATGTCAAGGAAAGGGCATTAAGAGAGAAATATTTGCAGGGGAACCAAAACTTCTTGCGACGGAAGCCATTGAAGGCATCAGCCCTGTTAGAAATTCGGGGAGAATTCTCTTAGGTTTGCAGTGAGTGTTGTGCAGAGTGTTGGCAACACCTCTAGGTGTCACCCAGCGGAAACTTGTGTTTTTTAGATTCTTTGATAATTTTGTCAATTAAGAAAAATAAACAAAGCATAAAAATAAAATTGAACACAAGATATAAAAATTTGCCTATTGTACTTGATATTTCTACTCAACCTTCTACCGTAAATAGAAGAGAACAACTATAACCTATCCCAGATTACAGATTGTCTCTCAAAACTACCAAGAAGATTTAACTTTCAAGAGGTGTTATGAAAGGTGACGTCAACACCTGTCGAACACACTTTGCACCTCTCCCTCTTCTTGTGAAAAACTTGGATTCTTTTGTGAAAAACTCCGGTTCTAAGCTTTGGAATCCGTCAAAGTAAGAGAACAACTTGAACCTATCCCAGATTACAAGTCGTCTCTCAAAACTACCAAGAAGAAACAACTCTCAAGAGGTGTTGTAAAAGGTGATGTGAACACTTATCGAACACACTAGGCACCTCTCCCTCTTCTTGTGAAAAAACGGTGGACTCTCTTTAATTTTATGATTTCTGTGCTCTGAATCCACAAAGAAAAACGTGCAGTCTCCTTGCCTTTTATAGATCAGCCATACCCCTACAAAATAGGCCATGAAACCAACTTTCAAGTTAAGGGGTTAGTGGGGAGATTGAGGGATGGTGGTTCCTTGAAAGTAGAACTTAATTCCTATTATCTCTCAACTCCCAAATTGACCGATCTGTATCTCAATTCCATGAAATGGGCCTGCAAAATTATTAGTATATTTTGTTCTAGAAATAGACAAAATAATAAGATAAAAACAATTTAAAATTATTAGAGTTTTGACTCAATAGGTCAACTCTAACAATCTCCCCCTTTTTGTCAATTTCTGAACAAAACCTGCACAAAAACTCAAGACACCAAAATGTCCAAAAATAGCCAAACTCAAACAGGCACAAGAAAAATAATCCGTGCAAAAAAGATCACAATAGGCAAGTCCAAGATCAGAACTACTCCCCCTAATTACCATCATCATAATTACTTAGAAAGCAATAGAATAAGTATATAAAGGAGTAGAACAAACACAACCAACATAGGAGGAACCAAACATAAAGCAGGGGACTGATCACTCGCTTCTAGGAGTGTTGCCACAAGTGTGGGCAACACCTTCATCAACACTTTCAGTACCACTTCGAGTACCAGCCATGTCCAATCCATGCACCATGTTCTCCCCCTGCAACTGTGCCAACCTCCTATTCTTCTCCCATTTCTCCTCAGACCCCACCACTTCAGTTCCAGTTCCCACATCACTAGTTTTTGTGCCACTTTCTCCCCCTTTTTGGGAAGAAATCAATCTACTCATTTCATCCCGAATACGAGTAAAGATCTTTATATGAGCAATGACATATTGCAAGTGAATTTCAAGTAAGTGGAGAGGAACTTGGATACATTGCTGTGAGGCAAGGGGTGTGCCAGTAGGTATGGCAACACCTCCCACCTCACCTATGGGAAGATCACGAATATGGGGGCCCTTAAGAAGGTCAAACTTTATAGGAATAGGGAGAGACAGAGGGGTTAAGGTTTCTTGTTCTTTTAGGTCTGTGCCTTGGGCTTCCAAAATGGAGAAAATGGGGGAAGGAAATAAGAGGATCGAAAATCTGGAATATAAATGATGTTACAAACACTTGAAATAATTCACAGTATTTATAAGCAATATAAAGACCAGAAATAACTACCCACAAAGTGCATATATTTATCTCAAGTTCCAGATATTAAACTCCCCCTCAATTCAACCCACTAACATTCAGCCCCTAGAATTTTGGATAATGGAGAGAAAAAAATAACCGCCACCAGGAACCACTGAAAATCAGTTTATAGTGACAAATCCACTGAATCACATCCTGATTATGCCTAAAGAGAAAAAAAAATCGAACATAAAGAAAATAAAGAAAAATGCAGTGAAGCACACAAAAGCCGAAAAAAATACCACAAGGTGTTCACAAAGAGTGTTGGCCACACCTGGCTAAACACTTCTCAGTTTTCATCAAGAACAATTTTCAGGGTCATACTCAGATCTTTTTATGATTTTTCCTTGCACAAAATCAACCAAACTCAACTAATATATACACATTTTTGTGCATTTTTCCATTTTTTTTATATACACATTTTTGTGTATTTTTCTCCCTTTTTTTTTAAACAAGTACACAAAAGCTCTTAATTAACAAGTCATTGTTTCACATGGAACATGATCACAGAATTGTGAAAGATTCCTCAACTACTTTAATGACTATAATCAGCGGAGCCAAGCTCATGTTTGAAAAACGTTACAATTTTCGCATGGGGCATAATCATACAAGAGATGAAAGACCCCTCAACTACTTAGTAACAAACTTCAAAACAGAGGAGCTAAAGTATGTACAAATATAAGGAAGAAAATGTGCAAGTACTTGTAGTATATTCAATCCGATTTTTGGCCACAAAAATAACTCGAATCCAACTGAAAAGGTTTCATAGATGGCACACCCAATTTGAAAACCCTGAAGATATTATGCAACATGTCTAAAGCCTAAAAATAGAAGAAAAAAAAACAAAAGAAATAGGTGTTGCGACAAGTGTCGTCACACCTCAGACCACACTTCACTGTTTCAGCACACAAAGACCAAGAGATTTCCGAAGACTGGAAAATCTCTCAAAATACAACGATTTAGTGAGAATGTCAGCTATCTGATTTTCAGTGGAAACATGATCAATGTGAATCAAACTTTTCTCCACCAAATCCCGAATAAAAAGGTGCCTTATGTTAATGTGTTTAGTTTGGGAGTGTCGCACCGGATTTCTAGAGATATCTATATCACTTAGGTAGTCACAATACATGGCCAGAATATCATTTGAAATACCATAATCATCAAGCATTTGACACATCCACAAAATTTGAGAATACAATGAACCGACATCAACATATTCAATATCAACATATTTGTACAGTTCATGCATGTTACTGATCCAACATTTATCCTTAAGAAATTCATTCACATTTTTTGGTTCAACATTGGACAGAAAGCAAGTATCACTTAAACACATATAAGAAAAGTAAGACGGTCTAACCATAACTCGATAGTTTGTCCGTTCTTTTCTTCTTATTTTAATGGGATCTGAAACTTCTCCAATGATGACAGAAGTGGGATGATCTTTCTGAATTTTCCTTGGAGGATATCTGTGCACAGGTACACGATTACCATCCACTTCTGCTTCATTTTCAGAATCTGATAAATTGTCAGGTGTTGTACCAGGTGATACGTCACTTCTGACAACACCTCTAGAGCTTCCAGAATTCTGGTGCATACTTTTACACACTTTATTGTGCTCATCTTTCTCCACTTTTTCAGCATCTATGATTCTTGGAGGAGTCCATCCGGTCGGAATAGTTCTCCATGCGCACTGGTCAATCGACTTTATGTAGGTCCTCATCTTACCTTTCCAATAGGAGTAGTTCGTTCCATCAAGAACTGGGGGACGAACCATCGAAATTCCTTGACCATCCATCAGCAAACACTGCAAAAACAAATAGGATCTCACTTAGTAGTATCAAGTGTAGGCTCTTGATGCCAATTGTTAGAAACTCGGGGAGAATTCTCTTAGGTTTGCAGTGAGTGTTGTGCAGAGTGTTGGCAACACCTCTAGGTGTCACCCAGCGGAAACTTGTGTTTTTCAGATTCTTTGTTTATTTTGTCAATTAAGAAAAATAAACAAAGCATAAAAATAATATTGAACACAAGATATAAAAATTTGCACAAGTATAAAAATACTTGTGCGGCGCCACTAAGGCAAAAACAATGAAGTAGAATGTTGATTATACAAAATAAAGAACAAGACAAAGACTTTCCTATTGTACTTGATCTTTCTACTCAACCTTGTACCGTAAACAGAAGAGAACAACTATAACCTATCCCAGATTACAGATTGTCTCTCAAAACTACCAAGAAGATTTAACTTTCAAGAGGTGTTATGAAAGGTGACGTCAACACCTGTCGAACACACTTTGCACCTCTCCATCTTCTTGTGAAAAACTTGGATTCTTTTGTGAAAAACTCCGGTTCTAAGCTCTGGAATCCGTCAAAGTAAGAGAACAACTTGAACCTATCCCAGATTACAAGTCGTCTCTCAAAACTACCAAGAAGAAACAACTCTCAAGAGGTGTTGTAAAAGGTGATGTCAACACCTATCGAACACACTAGGCACCTCTCCCTCTTCTTGTGAAAAACCGGTGGACTCTCTTTAATTTTATGATTTCTGTGCTCTGACTCCACAAAGAAAAACGTGCAGTCTCCTTGCCTTTTATAGATCAGCCATACCCCTACAAAATAGGCCATGAAACCAACTTTCAAGTTAAGGGGTTAGTGGGGAGATTGAGGGATGGTGGTTCCTTGAAAGTAGGACTTAATTCCTATTATCTCTCAACTCCCAAATTGACCGATCTGTATCTCAATTCCATGAAATGGGCCTGCAAAATTATTAGTATATTTTGTTCTAGAAATAGGCAAAATAATAAGATAAAAACAATTTAAAATTATTAGAGTTTTGACTCAATAGGTCAACTCTAACAAGCTCCCATTGCCAGCGTGCACACCGCAGAAGCTGCCGCGATATACAGGCTATTAGGGATAGTGCCCTTAAAGCAATTGTGAATTGTTTTTGATTATTAATAAAAGCGACATTTATTTTCGAACTCTTTTGCATATTGTATGTATTTTCTTGAACATCATGAAAATCCCTAGTTTATTAATTGTAACCATAATCTTAGTATATAAGAGTTCTATACAAGAGGATTAAGATTATGGATAATAAACTAAAATTAAGTCCATGATGAAATTAATTAAAGTATGGGATCATTAATTAAAACATGATTAATGCGGCCCAGAACATTTTGAATGTGACTGTCTTATCCGGACCGTCGATGTGGAGACATCTTAGTGGGGGCATTTATATATGATTTGATCATATAAGACTTGGACCGATTTAATTTGAATTTTCCATACAAATTCCGTTGTAGAAATGGAAAATCAAATTAAATCACTAGATGATCATATATATATAAATCTTAATCCTGAGTGATTATAGACTCATGTTTATTTCTATGTGATTCTTAATTTGCTCGTTTAAGTTTGTCCTACGACATTCCCAACACTTGAATTTTAGATTCACATTTGAATTAAATAGCTGGGAATATAAATTCACAGATATGGAATCCATTCCTTCTTGCGGGAAGTAGAAAGTCGATTCCCTCATTTGTTAATTCTGGAACGGAATGGTTTGAGATCTCTAATTTATAATCTGATTATAAATTAACCATTCGCTAGTGAATTAATGGTAAATGAGGATAAGAGGTAATTGAAGAGGTTTAACGGATACTACCTAGCTTCAATTATGAATTGTCTATGGAGGATTAATCTATATGTAATGATTATATCGGTGGATCGCTCAATTCATAGAGTAAGATATTCTATAATTATAAAGAGTGCAATTAAATTTATAGTGGAGTAATATCGAATTAATAAGTCGAATAAATTAATTAAAGAGTTAATTGTTTGTTCGATTTATTGGAGCTTATAATTATAGGTCCATGGTCCCTGGTTCGCCTTCCTAGAGTAAACGGGTTAGAAATAATATTTTCAGTTCCTAAGGGTTTATTGAAAAGAGTTTTCCAAAATATTTGGCCTAATATATTAATATTGGTTAATTAAGAATATCGATATTCTACATTTGATCAGTATTTGGAATTAAATAAATATAAGATATTTATAATATTAATATAATTATTAAATTGATAATTATTGGATAATTATCAATTAGAGTTTGACTGTATCTAGAATTATTAATTTTAGAATAGATAGCGAACTTAGTTGGAGTGAAAACCGATTAAACAAGCGCATAAAAAAGAAGCCCACATCTCACCATATGGGATATGAAATTTTCGGCCACCCTTATTGCAGTTGATTAAGTTACTTTTATTTGTTCAAACTGAATCATCAATTTTCGGCCAGTACATGCAAATACAAAAGGACAATTGCTTTTTCTTTTCAAACCATTAATGAAGTTGTTTGTTAATTTATTCTGGTCAACCGTTGATATCATCTATCGGCCAACTCAATTTTGATAAGAAATTTTTGAAATTTTCGCGCAGCAAGGGTGGGTTTCTTTTGTGAGATTTTGTGGGTTAACTTTTCCTACCTTCAATTCCCCTCTTATCCAGGTTAGCGTCCTACGATCTCATGAGTTGAGTACATCGTAGGAAAATAAAAGTTAGGAACTTAGATTTATTATTTGGGTGCCCACACACTGCCGTTGATAGGGAGGTTCGAATTGGAAGATCGCGGTGTCTACGAGCTTCGGGGATTCAAAGGATTGACGGAGAAAAAGCGAAGAACAAGAAAATCATCGAAAGAGGTAAATTTTCTTTTTCTTCCTTTAGTTTGAATAAATTTAATAAGCATGATCTTGTGTCCTTATATATAAAACTCGATTTTTTTGAAATCCCACGCTTCCGCTTCCGTTCGATTAGATCGAAAAGCCGGATCTTATTTGGCCTGGATTAGATCCAGGACCCGAATAATTTCCAACAAATGGTATCAGAGCCATTTGGTTTTTGATATAAGACTAGATCTACTTTATTAAATTTATTTTGGAGTGGGTTTAGGATTTGATCTTGCATGTTTTGATATATGGATGCATGGACGTTTTTAAATTGATTCAAATCGCCATATCTATTATTTTGCGGATTAATATTTATGTGATGTATATGTGATATATATGTTATGCATATTGATATGTCATTCATGGAACCCACTCCCAAGCATGTCATGCATCATGATAATTGAAATGTTTTATGAGATGGATTGACATTGATATAAAAGTGTTTTATATGGTTTTTAAAATTGATATAAAAGTGTTTTATATAATTTTTAAAATTTTGTATAAAAGTGTTTTATATAATTTTTTAAATTTTGTATAAAAGTGTTTATATGATTTTAAAAATTGGGATAATTGTTTGGAATTAATTTTGTGAAAATTGGATCCGGTTTTTATGAAAAATATCCGAATTACATGTTTTAGAAACAAAAATTATTCGGATTCGCATTTGGGCAGACCGGGCAGTCGCCGGGCAGCCCTGGGCAGTTTGGGCAGGGCCCGGGCAGTCTCGGGCAGTCCGGGCAGCGACCCGGGCAGTTCGGGCAGGTCCCGGGCAGGGCTCGGGTAGGTCCCGTTTTCAGTTGACGCATTGTTTCCTTTATTCTTTCATGAAATGTTTCTGTCTTATCCCTATTCCCTTAATTATTTTGATAATTTAGGGGTTTTTAAAGTTGATTAAAGCACCGTGAGATTTAAGTGATGCCTCGCGACGCTCAGATTCGTTCGCCTACGGATGGTTTTCACTTAAATCAATAATTAAGGCTTAATCTCCGAAAGGATAGGAATTTAAAATTTAACTCTTAATTTTCCTACCCTACGGCGGCGATTTTGAGTTAATTTTTAAAATCCAAAATAATGGGTAACACTCATAAGGATACAATCAAATAGTTTGGATGTATCTAGGCTAAACTAAAAGGTTATTAATTAATAAATGAAGTTATGAGATGTCTTGATTATTTATTTATTAATCTGAGATGGTCTCGATTTAATCGTCATTTGATTTGACCTACCCTACGGCAGGTTTTCAAATGTGAGATTAAATTACCTTGGAATTGGTAGGATAAACTTTATTGCTTTCATGCATCATGTTTATGATTCCTAAATTGAATGCTCTATGATGTTCGTTCGCTTATTTATGTCACTTTATTTAATTTTCAAGAATGATGTCTTGTCATATGCTTGAGCTGAATCATGAATGATTCATTAATCGGAGAAAATTGTGACAAGTGGAATAGTAACATGAATATTACACTCGTATGTGAAAACCTTAAAGGCAAGAAGCAAGGTTTCTCTAAACCAAATGGAAATTGTTTCCACTGCGGTGAAGAGGGGCATTGGAAGAGAGACTGCCCCAAGTTTTCCTCCAAAGTAAAGGAAAACAAGAAACGTAAATATGATTTACTTGTTCTTGAAAGTTGTTTGGTAGCTAAAGATTCTTCTACTTGGGTAGTTGACTCTGGAGCTACTAATCATGTTTGTTCTTTCTTACAAATGCTTAGTTCTTATGAAGAGCTTGCCGATGGGTCTTTCACAATGCGAGTTGGCAATGGTGCAGTGGTTTCGGCAAAAGCAGTGGGAGTAATTAAGCTTAATATTAGAGATAAAATATTGATTTTAAACGATGTTTATTATATTCCTGATTTCCGTAGAAATTTGATTTCTGTTTCAAAATTGCATGAACATTTATTTTCACTATCATTTAATGATAATTCGATTATTATTTCTAAAAATGGGCGTGATATTTGTACTACAAAATTGGAAAATGGACTCTATTTAATTAAGCCTAATGAACAACCACTGCTAAATGCCGAAATGTTTAAAGTAGAACATCCTAAACCAAAAAGGCAAAAGGTTTCTCAAGATGATGAAACATATCTTTGGCATCTAAGGTTAGGGCATATTTCACTAGAAAGGATAAATAGGCTTGCAAATGATGGTCCTTTGAGAGAGCTAAAAGTTGGCACTCTTCTTGTTTGTGAATCCTGTCTAGAAGGAAAAATGACTAAGAGACCTTTCTCTGCAAAGGGCAATAGAGCCAAAGAACCACTAGAGCTTGTGCATAGTGATGTTTGTGGTCCTATGACCACACAAGCTAGAGGTGGCTTTGAGTACTTCGTCACTTTTATTAATGATTACTCGAGGTTTGGATATGTTTATCTCATGCATAGAAAATCCGAGACTTTTGAAAAGTTCAAGGAATTTCATGCGGAAGTCGGGAAGCAGGGAAAATCTTTGAAGTGCCTTCGATCTGATTGAGGGGGCGAGTATGTCGATACTGAGTTCAAAGATTATTTGCTAGAGAATGGTATTTTGTACCAACTCACAAAGACTGCACCCTCAAAGAAAATGGTGTTGCTGAAAGGAGAAACCGAACGTTGCTTGATATGGTTAGGTCGATGATGAGCTACGCGACACTGCCTGATTCGTTTTGGGGGTATGCATTGCAAACGGCGGTTTACATTTTGAATGTAGTCCCGTCTAAGTCAATCCAAAAGACACCACTAGAGTTGTGGAATGTGAGTAAAGTTAGTTTACGCCACTTTCGCATATGGGGGTGCCCAGCACATGTGCTGAAAGGAAAGACTGGAAAGTTGCATCCACGTTCAGAAGTGTATCTATTCGTTGGATATCCCAAAGGAACGAGAGGAGGTTTGTTTTATGATCCGCAAGAAAAGAAAGTAATAGTTTTGACTAATGCTATCTTTCTTGAGAATGATTATATAGAAAACTTCCAACCTCGAAGTAAAGTTGTACTCGAGGAGTTACTTTCTGATGAGATCAGACCACAACCAACAAGAGTTGTTGGAGAAATCACTAAAAATACCATTATACCTAATCAGAATGTCATGACACCTCGACGCAGTGGGAGGGTGATTAGACCACCAATCCGCTATCGTCAAATCGAAGAGGCAAATGTTGCAGTCTCCGATGGGGTAGACGATGATCCATTGTCTTTTCGACAAGCGATGGAGGATTCTGATAAAGAGAGGTGGCTTGAAGCTATGAACCAAGAAATGGAGTCTATGTAGTCCAACACTGTCTGGGTTCTTGTAGATCCGCCTGAAGTTGTCAGGCCCATTTGGTGCAAATGGATCTATAAGAGAAAGAAGGGTGTGGATGGGAAAGTAGAGACTTTCAAAGCAAGGCTAGTGGCTAAGGGTTACACCCAAAAGGAGGGAGTCGACTATCAGGAGACTTTCTCGCCTGTAGCAATGCTAAAATCTATCCGCATACTACTTTCAATTGCTGCATGTCTTGACTATGAGATATGGCGATGGATGTCAAGACGGCCTTTTGAATGGCCATCTAGACGAGGAAATCTACATGCAACAACCAGAGGGGTTTTGTAGCCAAAGGTCAAGAGCAGAAAGTCTGCAAATTGCTTAGATCCATTTATGGGTTAAAGCAAGCCTCAAGGTCATGGAACCATAGATTTGATGAGACGATCAAGTCTTATGGTTTTAACCAAAGTGTTGATGAGCCTTGTGTATACAAGCAGATCAAGGGTGCTAAAGTGGCATTTTTAGTGCTTTACGTAGATGATATTCTACTCATTGGGAATGATGTAGAGATGTTGTCCGCAGTTAAAGGTTGGCTAGCCAAGCAATTCCAAATGAAAGATTTGGGAGAAGCGAATTATGTTCTTGGAATTCGAATTGTTCGAGATCGCAAGAACAAATTATTGGCATTGTCTCAAGCTTCTTATATCGATAAGATGTTGTTGCGTTATGGAATGCAAGATTCCAAAAAGGGTTACCTACCAACTCGACATGGAGTCGTTCTCTCCAAAGAGCAGTGTCCTAAGACACCTCAGGAGGAAGAGGACATGAGATGTATTCCCTATGTCTCTGCAGTAGGCAGCCTTATGTATGCTATGTTGTGTACAAGGCCCGATATTTGTTATGCGGTAGGGATAGTCAGCCGGTTTCAATCAAATCCAGGAATGGACCATTGGATAGCAGTCAAGAACATTCTCAAGTATCTTCGGAGAACGAGGGACTATATGCTTGTCTATTCGGGTGATGACCTTAAAATAGACGGGTACACTGATTCTGACTTTCAGTCAGACAAGGATTCTCGAAAGTCGATATCCAGGTCAGTGTTCACTCTTGGTGGCGGTGCCATAGTCTGGAGAAGCATTAAGCAATCCAGCACCGCGGATTCGACCATGGAGGCCGAATACATAGCCGCTTCAGAAGCAGCCAAGGAGGCGGTATGGCTAAAGAAATTCCTTTCTGATTTGGAAGTTGTTCCAAATATGGATAGGCCACTCACTTTGTATTGTGACAATAGTGGGGCAGTGGCTAATTCGAAGGAGCCTCGAAGTCACAAGAGATCAAAGCATATAGAAAGAAAGTACCATCTTATTCGGGAGATAGTACAAAGAGGTGACGTCTCAATTCTCAAGATTGCGTCTGCCGACAACCTTGCTGATCCATTCACCAAGACATTGCCTGCAAAAGTGTTTGAGAGGCATTTAAATAATTTAGGATTGAGAGACATGTCCCATATGATTTAGGGCAAGTGGGAGATTGTTAGGGATAGTGCCCTTAAAGCAATTGTGAATTGTTTTTGATTATTAATAAAAGCGACATTTATTTCGAACTCTTTTGCATATTGTATGTATTTTCTTGAACATCATGAAAATCCCTAGTTTATTTATTGTAACCATAATCTTAGTATATAAGAGTTATATACAAGAGGATTAAGATTATGGATAATAAACTAAAAATAAGTCCGTGATGAAATTAATTAAAGTATGAGATCTTTAATTAAAACATCATTAATGCAAAATTTAAACATTTGGAATGTGACCTGTCTTATCCTAGACCGTCGATGTGGAGACATCTTAGTGGGGGCATTTATATATGATTTGATCATATAGGACTTAGACCGATTTAATTTGAATTTTCCATACAAATTCCGTTGTAGAAATGGAAAATCAAATTAAATCACTAGATGATCATATATGGATAAATCTTAATCCTGAGTGATTATAGACTCCTGTTTATTTCTATGTGATTCTTAATTTGCTCGTTTAAGTTTGTCCTACAACATTCCCAACACTTGCATTTTAGATTCACATTTGAATTAAATAGTTTGGGAATATAAATTCACAGATATGGAATCCATTCCTTCTGCGGGAAGTAGAAAGACGATTCCCTCATTTGTTAATTCTGAACTCAATGGTTTGAGATCTCTAATTTATAATCGATTATAAATTAACCATTCGCTAGTGAA
This sequence comes from Rehmannia glutinosa, assembly GCA_016081115.2. Classification (NCBI taxonomy): domain Eukaryota; kingdom Viridiplantae; phylum Streptophyta; class Magnoliopsida; order Lamiales; family Orobanchaceae; genus Rehmannia; species Rehmannia glutinosa. The sequence continues at coordinate 82,116,477 of CM071934.1, forward strand.
TTAATGGTAAATGAGGATAAGAGGTAATTGAATAGGTTTAACGGATACTACCTAGCTTCAATTACGAATTGTCTATGGAGGATTAATCTATATGTAATGATTATATCGAAAGGATCGCTCAATTCGTAGAGTAAGATATTCTATAATTATAAGAGTGCAATTCGAATTTATAGTGGAGTAATATCGAATTAATAAGTCGAATAAATTAATTAAAGAGTTAATTATTTGTTCGATTTATTGGAGCTTATAATTATAGGTCCATGGTCCCCTGTTCGTTCGCCTTCCTAGAGTAAACCGGTTAGAAATAATATTTTCAGTTCCTAAGGGTTTATGGAAAAGAGTTTTCTAAAATATTTGGGCTAATATATTAATATTGGTTAATTTCGGGAATATCTGATATTCTACAGTTTGACTGTATTTGGAATTAAATAAATATAAGATATTTATAATATTAATATAATTATTAAATTGATAATTATTGGATAATTATCAATTAGAGTTTGACTCTATCTAGAATTATTAATTCTAGAATAGATTGGAGTGGGAAACTGATTAAACAAGGCCTATAAAAAGAAGCCCACATCTCACTATATGGGATATGAAATTTTCGGCCACCCTTATTGCAGTTGATTAAGTTACTTTTATTTGTTCAAACTGAATCATCAATTTTCGGCCAGTACATGCAAATAGAAAAGGACAATTGCTTTTTCTTTTCAAACCATTAATGAAGTTGTTTGTTAATTTATTCTGGTCAACCGTTGATATCATCTATCGGCCAACTCAATTTTGATAAGAAATTTTTGAAATTTTCGCGCAGCAAGGGTGGGTTTCTTTTGTGAGATTTTGTGGGTTAATTTTTACTAGTTCATTCCTCCTATCCAAGTCAGGTTAAATTTCAATTCTACGATCTCATGAGTTGAGTATATCGTAGGAAAATAAAAGTTAGGAACTTAGATTTATTATTTGGGTGCCCACACACCGCCGATTGATAGGGAGGTTCGAATGGAAGATCGCGGTGTCACGAGCTTCTCGGGGATTCAAAGGATTGACAGAGAAAAAGCGAAGAACAAGAAAATCATCGAAAGAGGTAAATTTTCTTTTTCTTCCTTTAGTTTGAATAAATTTAATAAGCATGATCTTGTGTCCTTATATCTAAAACTCGATTTTTTGAAATCCCACGCTTCCGCTTCCGTTCGATTAGATCGAAAAGCCGGATCTTATTTGGCCCGGATTAGATCCGGGACCCGAATAATTTCCAACACAGGCCTATCCATGGCATTATCGCATCGAGTTTTTTTTGTAAAAAACTATCATAATCACCCATGAATCTATCCCTGCAAAAATCAAGTTTTATGTGTAAACAAGCGCTGGAGCAAGAAAGCTTGTAATATATACTTGATATTAATGCATTTGTGTTTGATCCCATCCGGTTTTTCCTTGATATAAAGTTGAAGTTTGACTCACATAAATATCGTGGAAGTACCATACGTTCATACTAGTTGATCAGTCATTTTCAACAAAGTCATTTTATACATAAAGAATAAAGGGGAAAAATAAAAGACATTCTCTCTAACCGTTTCTGAAAGTCCTTGAGAATTTCTTATTTTGACTCTGTTTTAAATTAGTTACCAATCATATGACCTGAGAATCTTTTTCATTTTATCTTTATATATATATATAGGGATTGGATCATATGTGGCGAAGAGTTCTTACCATGCCAAGTGGCAGTGTGACAAATCTGCCCATTACTATGTTTAATCCAAAGGCCAATGTTTTTTCGAATTTTTTTTTTTAAATTGAATACAGCCCATTTAAGGGCATAATGGACATTTTATACTTATAAGCACACGGCATTTTTGGTAACCCCCCATAACCTCCCATTTTTTTGGGATTTCATTTAATCTTTCCCACTTCTTTGCAATCTTATTTTTTCACAAAAATCAAAACCCATTTTTTTTTTTTTGTCTATTTCTTCTTCATTATCACAATCCGGCCCTCATCTTTAATTCAATCAACAAGCTTTCTTTAGTTAATTATTTTCCAAAGTAATACTACAAAAGTTACACGAACTCTTTTTCTTATGTTTCTGCCTTTCTTTTGATTGTTCTTTTTCTTTTTTTTAATACTCTCATTTTGCTCTTCATTGTCTAATTGGATATTCAACTTTAATAGGTGTTGTGAATCAAATTTGATTTTAATTCTCACATTGTAGTTTTCTTCTTCATTCTACCGTTCGAGCGCTGAGAGCAAAAATTTTGTATCAGTTTCGACGCTTAGTTGGGTTCATTCGACATCAAAATCCAACACGTCCTCGGTAGTATTGGTAAAGGTCAGTTTCTTATTCGATTTTTTTAATTTTTCGGTTGTAGGTTTTTGTGGAAAGGATTTTCCCTTATTTTTCCTCCCCTTTTATGTCCAGTCACGATGATTTTTTTCTGGGTTTTTGGAGTTAGTTGCAGTAAGTAGAGCACGCAATTTTTTTTTATTTTGAATTTTCTAGGGTTTTATTCTTCGATTTTTACAGACCCCCCTTTTTTTTCTTGGGTTTATGGAATTATTTTTTGTGCGAAATGTTGCATATACAATTGATGTTTAAACAAAGATTAGTTTCGTATACGCTAGATTACAATCGATGCACAATTAGTTTAGATGTTGTATTCTCTTTGCTACATCGCAGAATTAGTATAGTTCATGCACACTGTAATGTTTCATAGATGTTTCTCACTTCCAGGTTAAATGGCACGAGGAAACAAGAAGAGACCCGCATCCCTAGGGCCGAGCGAGGTGCAAGTGATGGTAATCGAGCCTAGAGGTCAAAGACCACAAAATATTCTTTGAAAGCCTCGATGCCAAACCGAGGAGAAGATCCGTGCCCAAACCGAGAAAAAATTGTAGCTTATATTTTTTTTTTTTTGCCCATTTTGTTTTTATTGTACCCGTGAAATAAATTGATGAAAACTTAGCTATAAGTTGGTATACATTTAGTAAATAGTTGGTATACAATTAGTTCATTGTTTTTTTTTTTATTCGTGGATATGAATTGATGAAAACTTAGCTATAGAATGGTATATACGATTAGGCAATTGTTGGTATACGTTAGTTTCTCAATTAAACATCTAACAATGCACTCTCAATACTTATATTATCACCAAATATTGGACAAGTATATACCAAATATAATTTCGAGTGGTACCGTAATGGAATTATTTTTATACCATATTTTTATGGTTATAAAGCAATCAAGTCCGCATATGTATACACCAAAATATGCTTCCAATGTACAATATTGTCAATATTTTTATACCAACTTAAGTACCGAGTGTGTTTAGTCTGAAATAAACATCCAAACACGCCATATTTCATGTTATATTAGCACCAAAATATGCATATCTATACACGAAATAACGCGTCCAGAGCACAATATTATAAATATTTGTACACCAAAATATCGTCAATAAAGAGTGAGAATCCATTTTTTTCCTCATTATTAGGCGTATCTCATTGGGAAATCGATATTGAATATATCTCTTGATTTTAGGAAAGTAAGTATGGTATTATTTTTACACCATTTTGATAGTTCACCAAAATATGCATATCTATACACGAAATAATGCGTCCAGAGCACAATATTATAAACATTTGTACACCAAAATATTGCGTCAATGAAGAGTGAGAATCCGTTTTTTTTCCTCATTATTAGGTGTATCTGTTATGGAAATCTGATATTGAATATATCCCTTGATTTTAGGAAATTAAATATGGTATTATTTTTACACCATTTTGATAGTTACCGATTAGCACCAAAATATGCATATCTATACACGAAATAATGTGTCCAGAGCACAATATTATAAATATTTGTACACCAAAATATTGCGTCAATGAAGAGTGAGAATCCGTTTTTTCCTCATTATTAGGCGTGTCTTCATTATGGAAATCTGATATTGAATATATCCCTTGATTCTAGCAAAGTAATTATGGTATTATTTTTACACCATTTTGATAGTTACCGATTTGCCCTTTTTACACATAAAATAAATGAAAAATGGTGTATTTTTAGGCTTAATCTGAACCATTGATTGAATAGGATGGATGGATGGGATCTGTCCACACTGCCACATGGTAAGAGACTGCCACATGAGATCCTATCCCTATATATATATATATATATATATATATATTTTTTTCTTTTTTTTTTGGGGGGAGGGTGATGAGGCGCTACAGCTATGTTTGACCAAAGCAAAGAGTTCGAAATTTGCTGTCTTTGTATTATGAGTATTTTATCTTCTCACTGATTTAAATTTGCAAAATGTGGACATTGCAATCGAAATGAACATAACAAGCTAAAGCAGCATAGATCCAAGTGATCGGACTTAAGTAATAATGAAGTTGGACTTGTCGAAATATCATGGAAATGACGGGTTTGTTGCATTATACATTTCTACTAGTCATCATCAGTTCACTTTGATTAGTTTACTAAATCAATTTGTACATTGAAAAGGAAAATAAAACATTCTCTTCAACTGCCTCTGAAACTCATTGAGAAATTTCGTTTTGACTTTGTTGTAAGTTTATTGCCAATATGATCACCTAACGAATAATCTTTTTTTTTTTATATTTTTACTAGTAAGAAACACGTGCGTCGCACGTGATCTACATGACTTTACTAAAATAATTTTATTATATAATATTTTTATTGATTAATATTAAAATATTAAAAAGTAAAATAAATATTAATTAAATTTAATTATTACACAGTATTTAATATATATTTTGCTTTACTTTAATTATAGATCGATATGAATTGTTAAATAATCATTTTAAAGAACTCAATCCCACAAAAATTTTACAATTAGTATAACAATGACATAAGTTTTATATTAGCTTACATTCACTTTCATTTGTCTTTTATTTCATTGTTATGACTAGAAAAGTCTTTTCTCATTATGATTTTCGAATTCTTTTACCATTGGATGCATTTTACATAATCAGACAAATAATTTAGCTTATAAATCATAAGTTAATGATTAGTAAATCTTATGCAAGTTATCGCATTAATAAAAAATAATTAATTAAATATTATACTAAATCCATCATAATATCCTTATTTTATTTGTTATTGTTATTCAATTAAAATAAAACAAAATAAAGGTTAGTTAAATTCTTATATTTCATGTGCTTACTTATAATATTCTATCTCAGTTCTTTGATTAAAGAAATGTAAAAAAAATTGTAATATAATATATATGTAAAAACAAATCCATATATTATTTTAATTCTAGTAACAAAGTCAATATTTTATCATTAACACTTAAATGTAAAGCTTGTAGTCCTCCTATTTCCAGTATCTTAAAAATAATAAACATTAACCTAATATATAAAAAAGTTATTCCATTATTTTCGTCGAGAGTTATGTATTAAAAAAAGCTAGATAAGTCAGGATTTGAGTTTTGAAACTCTATTCAATTGCACGCAAAATATCTTTATTTAATAAATAATAAAACCAAACTCAGTCTTATGAAAGAAAAATTAAGTTAACAATTTTCACATGTCAATCTTCAATAATTAAATATAATACTAATTAACTTTTATGTTTGAATTTCTTTTTGCATTCACTTATGTTTTTAAAAGTTATACATAATAAACTAAAAACTAATATAGTTTTTTAAATTTCATAAAGTTTTAGAAAGATACATTATACTATTAGAGTTTGTACTTGAAATTGAATTTCTGGATATTTTGGTTATATTAATATTTACATAGTTGTAAACTTTGTGAGCCGTATAGTTATGAAAATTGCAATTATCCTTAATGTACTGAAACTAATCTATATTAATTTGAAGAGACTGTAAATTTAAAATTGATCTCATTTAATCTCATTTACACAAAATCATATTATTTGTTGTAAAATATAATTATCAATCCATTTTTAGTGCCTTTATTCAGAAAATGGTATATAGTACTTTAATCTTTATTTAAAATTTTGATTGAATTTTTCATCAAATAAGAAAATATAGTTGCGAAAAAAATTTAGATATCAAGTGTTAAAACCCCCTAACTTTTCTATTCCGCCTCCTTATACCCGGAATAGTTCATATTACTTGGCACTAAATATGGTCACTTCACTACAATTTATTATTATATATAGTTTAACACAATAATTTTTTTACATAAATATTATTTTGAATATTTTGATTATTATATTGGTACCTAAATTAACATGTAGTTTAAGAAATATTAATCTTTGACATAAATATCAAACTATTTCATATTAAATAGGTTTAATTTATTTATTTTAGTTTTTACCATTTGTCACGCCCCAGAAGGGACCATGACGCGATCAAAAACTTAAACAGAAATAAGTCGAGCAGTCTAGACAAACCAAACAGTCCAGTCAAATATTAAACATAACCCCAAATGACATAGTCAAGTAGCAGCAGAAATAAAATACAAGTACGAATTACAACCTATAATCCAACCAAATATCCAATTTACATCCCAAGTACACAACTTAAAGACAACGGCTTAGTAGTCAAAGGGTCCTACGGCCTTGGGTTACATCTTAAGAGGAAAGTCATAATAAAATAGTCCAATAACAACAAATAACAAAAGAGAACAAATCCAAAGGCGAAACACGGAAAGATCACTCCGTAACTTGTTCGGCGTCGTCAACGAAATCCTCATCTGGCCGTTAGAAAAATAAGAGGGGATGAGACAAAAATTCTCAGTGGATGGGGTGATCGTGTGCAAGTGTGGTGATATATAGTTAATGCAAGAAAACTGTTGTATGAAAAATGCGTGAGTCATGATACGTGGTTCACACACAGTTCACAAGCATCGTGATATATACTTAAAATAGTATACTTATACAGTTTTGATGAAATAGTTCATGATCATACAAGCACTATGTGATTCAAGCAAGACAGATAGGATTGCGTACGGAATGTAACGCCAATCCATGCAAGACAAGTAGTAGTTGCGTACGGATTTGTAGTGCCAACTAATACAATACAAGTAGCAGTTGCGTACGGATTTGTAGCGCCAACCAAATGGGTCTGAGTAACTCCAGAATCGTGTGGATCTGACAACGATTCCTTCGTTCTTCCTTGTAACTCCCCGAGCAAAAGATGGTCCAAGACCTGTCACCTTATCGCTCCATAGGCAAAGAAAAATCCACAGTAGAGCTAGCTAGGCCCGAATTGTCATAATCATGATTATACCTCAAGTACTACGATCCGCTTCCCTTGGATAAACTCTGTCCCTCAGTTACGGGATTAGGATGATGGGGCCGGAGAGTGGAATAGCAGCCGAGCTGCCCGGTTCCATCCACGACGTATCCATTCTGACTGTGAGCTCGACACACCAAGTTGACTCAGGCAGGAAATAATTACAAGTATAGGATGTCAACCAGGCAGTCGAGTATATTGATTCAGGGAAGCAGTTCAGGAAAGTTTTCGATAATTGCGCGTGGCTTTTATTGGCGTTGGTGGAGTAATTTGGATAAAGATAACTATCGAGAGGATAAGTAATCTTCGATGTCTTGAAGAATTAGGTGAGACATAAGTCCCGTTATAGATTCGGAACCGCAAAACGAGGAAGTCGTTCCACGATCGCGTATTAATCGGTCAAGATGATCTGATAAGTCAATGGATTCTAAAGAAAATAAAGTATTTTAAATAACTAGTATAAGTCAGAGTTCCAGGGATGTTCTTAAAAGAAAATAATTTGAGTTAGGTCCTTGTTAAAAGAAAAATTTACAATTAGCCCTGTTTTGTAAAAACTAATATTTTTGGAGTTAAAAATTGAATAAGTAAATGTCCCGACCTCGAAAAACTATAAGGCCAGTTTCTAAATACTCTAAATTGTTCAGAGATTCAGGTTTTTAAAGTTTTGAGGTCGAGTTTGTTAAGATAAAATGTTTTTATCATGATTTTGATGATTTTGTTTAAATGTTGTTTTTATACCAAAACAATGTCCCTAAATGTTGTCTAAATACTTCTGATCGATTTAAAATGTTTTTACCATTTTTTGGAGTATTTCTTGAAGTTTATTTTCGATAAAAAATTAGACAACACTTTTGTTTTAGTCTCGACCGATCGCCCTATAGGGCAACCTGTACTTGAGTTGAGTTTTGAAATAGAAAACAGGACGTATAAAAAAAAGGGGGAGGGCGACCGGTTGACCCTAGGGCGACCGGTACCTGGGAGCCCTCCTCAAAGTGCAGTCTTCTCTGTTTCGATTTTTAACAACCCCCAACTGGTCAAGCACAAGGGCGACCGGTCGAACCCCCCTCCGACCGGTCCCCCTGTATAAAATTTGCAGCAAACTCATTTCAATATTATCTCTGCGTGACCGGTCGAATCCCTCTTTTATCAGCAAACTATCCGTTGCATTTTCAGACAGCTTTTCCCTAATTTGTGGGATTGATTTCTAACAGCTATAATCTTAATTTTAAATGGTTTCTTTTGCAGCAAATCACTCCCTAAGGAGGAGCCTACGTCTAGAAATTAAGACAAGACTTGTCCTATAAATAGAGGCTTCATTCAAGCAACAAGATACAACACATTATACAAGCAAAAGAGCATACAAGCAAACACTTTCATAAATCTTGTTGTATTAGCCTAAGCACTTGCACTTGCACTTCTTTGAGGTCTAGGCTTTCAATTCTTGATTACACTTGTACTCATATTGTATTATTCATTATTGAGTTGTAATCTTGATTTTGGTCATCATTCAACACAAGACATCCTTGTGAGTATTCTTGTGGTAAGAATACACTTGGGTGATCTAGGTGATAGGTGTTTGGAGAGTGTGATACTCTTCAAAGGTGGTGAAGGAAGATTGTGGTAATCTCCTTGAAGGTGTTGTAAGAGGGTTGTGGTAATCCTCAAGGTGTTGTTGTATTAATTTTGGTAATTAATAAAATCTTTTTTTTTTTTGAAATCCATCCGGATATCTTGGGGTGGTAGAGGATTAGGCCCTAGGTGGGTTGAACCTCTATAAATCGACGAGTGTTGTTTAATTTCCTCATTTACATTCTCGTCTTTGCTTGATTATTCAAAAAAGAGGGCAAAATCTGAAAAATCAAGATAATATATTCACCCCCCTCTAGATTATCGTAGCCACTTGGACTAACAAGTGGTATCAAAGCCAAACTCTTTGGATAGCTCGTTCTGAGTAAAGAGTAAAGATCCATGGCTACGAATGACGCTTATCTTACCACTGGCGCCTCCACCAACAAGCCACCACTATTCAACGACAACAACTACGCATTTTGGAAAGACCGTATGGAATGCTTTCTATAAGGGTGCATGTTCGACATTTGGAATGTGGTCATTGAAGGAGTTGCTCAACCAGCCAAGAAATTGGAGGATGGCACCTCGGCTCCTAAACCTTTCAAGGAGTTCGATGAAGACGACAAGAAGGTCTTATCTCTAAATGGGAAGGTCTTAAATATTTTGCATTGTTCTCTTACCGCCACCGAGTACAATCGCATAAGAGGCATAAGGTCGGCACATGAGGTTTGGGAAAAATTGGAGACTATATATGAAGGGACAAAGAAGGTCAAGCAAGCAAGAAAGACCATGCTTGTTAAAGACTTTGAAAACTTTAACATGCATGATGGTGAAAGCATCTCTAAGATGGTGGAAAGGCTTGACAACATTGTCAATCCTCTTGTGGCCCTCGGTAAAGTCATCTCCGAAGACAAGGTGACTAAGGTATTGAATGCTCTTCCCGCTCATGGTCCGAAAAAGGTGACGGCAATCACGGAGGCACAAAATCTTGAGACACTCAAGTTTGACGAGCTCATCGGGAACCTCCTCATCTATGAAGTCTATCTCAAGGAGAGGAAAAATTCCAAACCAACAATCAATCAATCGGGTATGCAAAATATTCCTAAAGGTCTTGCTTCTTCTTCTAATAATGCATACTATGATAATGATGAGGATGATGAGGAGACGGCCGCACTTGTTCGAAAATTTGCAAAATTTGTGAATAAAATAAGGCAAGAAAACCGAGAGATAATGCTTGCTTTAAATGCGGAAAACCCGGGCACTTCATTGCCGATTGCCCAAAACTCGATTAGGAGGAACAAAAGAAAAAGAAGCCTTTTTCGAAAAAGAAGGCTCTAAATGCGGAGGTCAAAACTTGGGAAGAGTTACTTGGAACAACCGACGAGGAAGGAGAAACCGAACATGGTCTCATGGCCATAGACGATGAAAATAATGAGATACGCTCTAATTCATCTACCTCATCCTTAGTTGATGAATTGCAATGTGATTTTGATGAATTGCAAATTGAGTTTCAAAATTTGATTGTTAAATACAAGACTTTGAAAAAGGAGCATAAAGAACTTAAAATTGAAAAGAAAAAATTATTTACTTCTTATGAATCTCTTGATAAAGCTCATGTTATTACTCTTACAAGAGTTCATACTCTTGAAACCGAAAAAGAATCGCTCACCAAAGATCTTGAATGTTTAAAAATGGATGTGCATCGTTTTAACATAAGCACGGATAAAGTTACAAATATTTTAGATGCACAAAGAGGTGAGCATTCCAAATTAGGACTTGGCTATAAACCTTTTCAACCTCTTTCAAAGAAAAATTACCAAGGTCCGACTTTTGTACGTGCTAATAGTGCCCATGATCTTATTTGTTTTTATTGTGGTAAAGTCGGTCACTATGTTAATCATTGTAAATTGAAGAACAATTTTAGCTATGTTTGGAGACCCAAAGGTCTCAAGACTAACCCCCATGGACCCCAAAACTATAGGGTACCTAAAAATAATTCTTTTGTAGGTCATAGGGGCTATAACAACAATGGATGATTCAAAATGGCTCGTGGACAACGGATGTTCACGCCATATGACCGGAAAGAGAGAACTTTTTACCAACATCAAGCTCCAAGAAGAGGGTATGGTCATGTTCGGCAATGGCAAAGGAAAAATCATTGGCAATGGAGACATTGGTAACTCTTCTTTCTCTCTTAGTAATGTTTTACTAGTAGATGGGCTTAAGTTTAATTTGATAAGTGTTAGCCAACTTTGTGATTCAAATTATAATGTTGTTTTCAATAAAGAAAAATGCCTTATTCTTAAAAATGATGAAATTATTTGCGAATCAAGTAGAAAAGACAATCTTTACAAAATTTGTACAAGTGATTTGGTTAGTCAAAATGTTTCTTGTCTTGTCGCCAATAATGATTTAACGAGTTTATGGCATAGGCGACTTGGACATGTTGGATACAAGAATTTGAAAAATATTTACAAAAACCAACATTTAAAAGGACTACCCAAATTGAATTTTGAAAATCTTGGCTTATGTGACACTTGTCAAAAGAACAAATTAGTTAAAAGTAGTTTTAAGCCCAAAAATGAAATTTCCACAACCAAACCTCTACAACTTCTTCATTTAGATTTGTATGGGGATATTGGTACGGCAAGTCTAAGTGGAAAACATTACACCTTCGTTATTGTCGATGATTTTTCTAGATCTACTTGGGCTCTTTTTCATGCAAATAAAAGCGATGCCGTTAATGAGTTTGTTAAGTTGTGTAGACTTATTGAGAATGAAAAAGAAGATACTATTAAGTATATTCGAAGTGACCGAGGTGGAGAATTTGATGGTGAATTTAGAATCTTTTGTGAAACCAAGGGATATGCACATAATTTTTCGGCTCCAAGGACACCTCAACAAAATGGAGTAGCCGAAAGGAAAAATCGGACACTTCAAGAAATGAGTCGGTCCATGCTCAATGAATTTTCACTTCCCAAATATTTTTGGGCCGAAGCCGTAAGTACCGCTTGCTATGTCATTAATCGAGTTTATATTCGTCCTAAAATGAATAAAACTCCATATGAGCTTTGGAAAGGAAGAACTCCAAATATTAGTTATTTCAAAATATTTGGATGTAAGTGCTTTATTTTGAATACTAAGGATCAATTGGACAAACTTGATCCTAAGGCCGATGAAGGAATATTTATGGGGCATTCAACCAAGAGCAAAGCATATCGGGTTTACAATAAGACTAGCATGGTTGTTGAAGAATCTATTCATGTAAAATTCAATTGGCTAGTATCTTGGTTTTCGTAGAAACAAAATTGTGTTTCACTTTCAACGACCGAAGCCGAATATATTTCCGCAGCTTTTTGTTGTACTCAACTTCTTTGGATGAAACAAACCTTGGCGGATTACAAATGTTCTTTTGAAAATGTTCCTATCTTTTGTGATAACATATCCGCTATTAATATTGTTCAAAACTCGGTTCATCATAACCGTACTAAATATATTGAGATTCGACATCACTTTCTAAGGGATTGTGTTTCTAAACGTAAAATTGAGATATCTTTCATACCATCTCAAGATCAATTGGCGGATATTTTTACAAAACCGCTATCTTCCGAGACTTCTGCATCTATACGAGCTCGGTTAGGCATAATGCATATTGAATGAGGTTTATGTTTGCATTTTACACGTTTTTAAAACTTAGGGGCGAAAAATTGGATTTTTGGTTGAAATTTCGAATTTGGTAAACAAGTTGAGACAGGTGGGCTGATCGGGTGAGGGCAACCCAGGTCGGACCTCACCTCGACCGGCCGCCCACTGCCATTTTATGGTTTAAAACGCTCTGTCTTGATTTAGCCATTTTGGCTCAAAATGTCCATTTTTCGTCCCTTCCCCAATTGCACACAAATTTCACTTCAAATTTGTTTTCTTGCATACATTTCATATCTTGGACTTAATTAAGCTCGATTATCATCATCATTGCTCATCTTTACCGATTAAATGGTAAAAATTCTACTTCCTTTGCTCAATTGCCCTTGAAACATGGCACGCTTAGAAGCTATTCGCATTTTACTTGCCTATTCTTGTTTTAAAAATTTCAAGCTTTACCAAATGGATGTTAAATCCGCTTTCTTAAATGGTTTTATTCAAGAAGAAGTCTATGTAAAACAACCTCCGGGTTTGAAAATTTTCTAGGCCTAATGATGTTTATAAACTTAAAAAGGCCTTGTATGGTTTAAAACAAGCACCCCGTGCATGGTATGATAGACTTAGCTCTTTTCTTTTGCAAAATGGTTTTACAAGAGGTAAAGTTGATACTACTCTCTTTGTTTTTGAAAAGGGGCAAGATTGTTACTTGTGCAAATTTATGTTGATGATATTATCTTTGGTGCTACTAATGAATCCTTGTGCAAGAAATTTTCTAAGTTGATGCAAGGTGAATTTGAAATGAGCATGATGGGGAAGCTTAACTTCTTCCTTGGGCTTCAAATTAAATAATGCCAAGAAGGTATCTACATTTCGCAATCAAAATATACAAAGGAACTATTGAAAAAGTTCAGCATTGAAGAAGGAAGAATCGTCTCTACCCCTATGGTACAAATGTCAAAATTGACAACGATGAGAAAGGCAAGTCCGTGGATGAATCAAAGTATCGAGGTATGATTGGTAGTTTACTTTATTTAACCGCTAGTAGACCGGACATTCTTCATGCCGTATGCCCATGTGCCCGTCTTCAAAGCAATCCCAAAGAATCACATATGAGTGCCGTTAAAAGGATTTTTAGATACTTGAAAGGCACTATTCAATATGGTCTATTTTTATCTAAAGAATGAAAATTTTTCTCTTAAAGGTTATAGTGATTCGGATTATGCGGAAATATTGATGATCGGAAAAGTATTTCCGATCATGTCAACTTTTAGGCGATTGGCTAGTATCTTGGTTTTCGTAGAAACAAAATTGTGTTTCACTTTCAACGACCGGGCTTTAAATATATTTCCGCAGACTTTTGTTGTACTCAACTTCTTTGGATGAAACAAACCTCGCGGATTACAAATGTTCTTTTGAAAATGTTCCTATCTTTTGTGATAACATATCCGCTATTAATATTGTTCAAAACTCGGTTCATCATAACCGTACTAAATATATTGAGATTCGACATCACTTTCTAAGGGATTGTGTTTCTAAACGTAAAATTGAGATATCTTTCATACCATCTCAAGATCAATTGGCGGATATTTTTACAAAACCGCTATCTTCCGAGACTTCTGCATCTATACGAGCTCGGTTAGGCATAATGCATATTGAATGAGGTTTATGTTTGCATTTTACACGTTTTTAAAACTTAGGGGCGGAAAATTGGATTTTTGGTTGAAATTTCGGAATTTGGTAAACAAGTTGAGACAGTGGGCTGACTGGGGTGAGGGCAACCGGTCGGACCTCACCTCGACCGTCGCCCACCGCCATTTTATGGTTTAAAACGTCTCTGTCTTCAGACTTAGCCATTTTGGCTCAAAATGTCCATTTTTCGTCCCCTTCCCCAATTGCACACAAATTTCACTTCAAATTTGTTTTCTTGCATACATTTTATATCTTGGACTTAATTAAGCTCGATTATCATCATCATTGCTCATCTTTACCGATTAAATGGTAAAAATTCTACTTCCTTTGCTCAATTGCCCTTGAAACATGGCACGCTTTAGAAGCTATTCGCATTTTACTTGCCTATTCTTGTTTTAAAAATTTCAAGCTTTACCAAATGGATGTTAAATCCGCTTTCTTAAATGGTTTTATTCAAGAAGAAGTCTATGTAAAACAACCTCCGGGGTTTGAAAATTTTTCTAGGCCTAATGATGTTTATAAACTTAAAAAGGCCTTGTATGGTTTAAAACAAGCACCCGTGCATGGTATGATAGACTTAGCTCTTTTCTTTTGCAAAATGGTTTTACAAGAGGTAAAGTTGATACTACTCTCTTTGTTTTTGAAAAGGGGCAAGATTGTTACTTGTGCAAATTTATGTTGATGATATTATCTTTGGTGCTACTAATGAATCCTTGTGCAAGAAATTTTCTAAGTTGATGCAAGGTGAATTTGAAATGAGCATGATGGGGAAGCTTAACTTCTTCCTTGGGCTTCAAATTAAATAATGCCAAGAAGGTATCTACATTTCGCAATCAAAATATACAAAGGAACTATTGAAAAAGTTCAGCATTGAAGAAGGAAGAATCGTCTCTACCCCTATGGTACAAATGTCAAAATTGACAACGATGAGAAAGGCAAGTCCGTGGATGAATCAAAGTATCGAGGTATGATTGGTAGTTTACTTTATTTAACCGCTAGTAGACCGGACATTCTTCATGCCGTATGCCCATGTGCCCGTCTTCAAAGCAATCCCAAAGAATCACATATGAGTGCCGTTAAAAGGATTTTTAGATACTTGAAAGGCACTATTCAATATGGTCTATTTTTATCTAAAGAATGAAAATTTTTCTCTTAAAGGTTATAGTGATTCGGATTATGCGGGAAATATTGATGATCGGAAAAGTATTTCCGGATCATGTCAACTTTTAGGCGATTGGCTAGTATCTTGGTTTTCGTAGAAACAAAATTGTGTTTCACTTTCAACGACCGAAGCCGAACATATTTCCGCAGCTTTTTGTTGTACTCAACTTCTTTGGATGAAACAAACCTTGGCGGATTACAAATGTTCTTTTGAAAATGTTCCTATCTTTTGTGATAACATATCCGCTATTAATATTGTTCAAAACTCGGTTCATCATAACCGTACTAAATATATTGAGATTCGACATCACTTTCTAAGGGATTGTGTTTCTAAACGTAAAATTGAGATATCTTTCATACCATCTCAAGATCAATTGGCGGATATTTTTACAAAACCGCTATCTTCCGAGACTTCTGCATCTATACGAGCTCGGTTAGGCATAATGCATATTGAATGAGGTTTATGTTTGCATTTTACACGTTTTTAAAACTTAGGGGCGAAAAATTGGATTTTTGGTTGAAATTTCGGAATTTGGTAAACAAGTTGAGACAGTGGGCTGACTGGGGTGAGGGCAACCGGTCGGACCTCACCTCGACCGGTCGCCCACTGCCATTTTATGGTTTAAAACGTCTCTGTCTTCAGACTTAGCCATTTTGGCTCAAAATGTCCATTTTTCGTCCCCTTCCCCAATTGCACACAAATTTCACTTCAAATTTGTTTTCTTGCATACATTTTATATCTTGGACTTAATTAAGCTCGATTATCATCATCATTGCTCATCTTTACCGATTAAATGGTAAAAATTCTACTTCCTTTGCTCAATTGCCCTTGAAACATGGCACGCTTAGAAGCTATTCGCATTTTACTTGCCTATTCTTGTTTTAAAAATTTCAAGCTTTACCAAATGGATGTTAAATCCGCTTTCTTAAATGGTTTTATTCAAGAAGAAGTCTATGTAAAACAACCTCCGGGGTTTGAAAATTTTTCTAGGCCTAATGATGTTTATAAACTTAAAAGGCCTTGTATGGTTTAAAACAAGCACCCCGTGCATGGTATGATAGACTTAGCTCTTTTCTTTTGCAAAATGGTTTTACAAGAGGTAAAGTTGATACTACTCTCTTTGTTTTTGAAAAGGGGCAAGATTGTTACTTGTGCAAATTTATGTTGATGATATTATCTTTGGTGCTACTAATGAATCCTTGTGCAAGAAATTTTCTAAGTTGATGCAAGGTGAATTTGAAATGAGCATGATGGGAAGCTTAACTTCTTCCTTGGGCTTCAAATTAAATAATGCCAAGAAGGTATCTACATTTCGCAATCAAAATATACAAAGGAACTATTGAAAAAGTTCAATTGATTGAAGAAGGAAGAATCGTCTCTACCCCTATGGTACAAATGTCAAAATTGACAACGATGAGAAAGGCAAGTCCGTGGATGAATCAAAGTATCGAGGTATGATTGGTAGTTTACTTTATTTAACCGCTAGTAGACCGGACATTCTTCATGCCGTATGCCCATGTGCCCGTCTTCAAAGCAATCCCAAAGAATCACATATGAGTGCCGTTAAAAGGATTTTTAGATACTTGAAAGGCACTATTCAATATGGTCTATTTTTATCTAAAGAATGAAAATTTTTCTCTTAAAGGTTATAGTGATTCGGATTATGCGGAAATATTGATGATCGGAAAAGTATTTCCGGATCATGTCAACTTTTAGGCGATTGGCTAGTATCTTGGTTTTCGTAGAAACAAAATTGTGTTTCACTTTCAACGACCGAAGCCGAACATATTTCCGCAACTTTTTGTTGTACTCAACTTCTTTGGATGAAACAAACCTTGGCGGATTACAAATGTTCTTTTGAAAATGTTCCTATCTTTTGTGATAACATATCCGCTATTAATATTGTTCAAAACTCGGTTCATCATAACCGTATTTCAAATATATTGAGATTCGACATCGGTTTCTAGGGATTGTGTTTCTAAACGTAAAATTGAGATATCTTTCATACCATCTCAAGATCAATTGGCGGATATTTTTACAAAACCGCTATCTTCCGAGACTTCGCATCTATACGAGCTCGGTTAGGCATAATGCATATTGAATGAGGTTTATGTTTGCATTTTACACGTTTTTAAAACTTAGGGCGAAAAATTGGATTTTTGGTTGAAATTTCGAATTTGGTAAACAAGTTGAGACAAAGGGGTCGATGGGTGAGGGGCAACCGGTCGGACCTCACCTCGACCGGTCGCCCACTGCCATTTTATGGTTTAAAACGTCTCTGTCTTCTCGTGACTTAGCCATTTTGGCTCAAAATGTCCATTTTTCGTCCCTTCCCCAATTGCACACAAATTTCACTTCAAATTTGTTTTCTTGCATACATTTTATATCTTGGACTTAATTAAGCTCGATTATCATCATCATTGCTCATCTTTACCGATTAAATGGTAAAAATTCTACTTCCTTTGCTCAATTGCCCTTGAAACATGGCACGCTTAGAAGCTATTCGCATTTTACTTGCCTATTCTTGTTTTAAAAATTTCAAGCTTTACCAAATGGATGTTAAATCCGCTTTCTTAAATGGTTTTATTCAAGAAGAAGTGTATGTAAAACAACCTCCGGGGTTTGAAAATTTTTCTAGGCCTAATGATGTTTATAAACTTAAAAAGGCCTTGTATGGTTTAAAACAAGCACCCCGTGCATGGTATGATAGACTTAGCTCTTTTCTTTTGCAAAATGGTTTTACAAGAGGTAAAGTTGATACTACTCTTTTGTTTTTGAAAAGGGGCAAGATTGTTACTTGTGCAAATTTATGTTGATGATATTATCTTTGGTGCTACTAATGAATCCTTGTGCAAGAAATTTTCTAAGTTGATGCAAGGTGAATTTGAAATGAGCATGATGGGGAAGCTTAACTTCTTCCTTGGGCTTCAAATTAAATAATGCCAAGAAGGTATCTACATTTCGCAATCAAAATATACAAAGGAACTATTGAAAAGTTCAGCATTGAAGAAGGAAGAATCGTCTCTACCCCTATGGTACAAATGTCAAAATTGACAACGATAAGAAAGGCAAGTCCGTGGATGAATCAAAGTATCGAGGTATGATTGGTAGTTTACTTTATTTAACCGGTAGTAGACCGGACATTCTTCATGCCGTATGCCCATGTGCCCGCTTCAAAGCAATCCCAAAGAATCACATATGAGTGCCGTTAAAAGGATTTTTAGATACTTGAAAGGCACTATTCAATATGGTCTATTTTTATCTAAAGAATGAAAATTTTTCTCTTAAAGGTTATAGTGATTCGGATTATGCGGGAATATTGATGATCGGAAAAGTATTTCCGGATCATGTCAACTTTTAGGCGATTGGCTAGTATCTTGGTTTTCGTAGAAACAAAATTGTGTTTCACTTTCAACGACCAAGCCGAACATATTTCCGCACTTTTGTTGTACTCAACTTCTTTGGATGAAACAAACCTTGGCGGATTACAAATGTTCTTTTGAAAATGTTCCTATCTTTTGTGATAACATATCCGCTATTAATATTGTTCAAAACTCGGTTCATCATAACCGCATTTAAATATATTGAGATTCGACATCACTTTCTAAGGGATTGTGTTTCTAAACGTAAAATTGAGATATCTTTCATACCATCTCAAGATCAATTGGCGGATATTTTTACAAAACCGCTATCTTCCGAGACTTCTGCATCTATACGAGCTCGGTTAGGCATAATGCATATTGAATGAGGTTTATGTTTGCATTTTACATGTTTTTAAAACTTAGGGGCGAAAAATTGGATTTTTGGTTGAAATTTCGGAATTTGGTAAACAAGTTGAGACAGTGGGCTGACTGGGGTGAGGGCAACCGGTCGGACCTCACCTCGACCGGTCGCCCACGCCATTTTATGGTTTAAAACGCCTCTGTCTTCGCACTTAGCCATTTTGGCTCAAAATGTCCATTTTTCGTCCCCTTCCCCAATTGCACACAAATTTCACTTCAAATTTGTTTTCTTGCATACATTTTATATCTTGGACTTAATTAAGCTCGATTATCATCATCATTGCTCATCTTTACCGATTAAATGGTAAAAATTCTACTTCCTTTGCTCAATTGCCCTTGAAACATGGCACGCTTAGAAGCTATTCACATTTTACTTGCCTATTCTTGTTTTAAAAATTTCAAGCTTTACCAAATGGATGTTAAATCCGCTTTCTTAAATGGTTTTATTCAAGAAGAAGTCTATGTAAAACAACCTCCGGGGTTTGAAAATTTTTCTAGGCCTAATGATGTTTATAAACTTAAAAAGGCCTTGTATGGTTTAAAACAAGCACCCCGTGCATGGTATGATAGACTTAGCTCTTTTCTTTTGCAAAATGGTTTTACAAGAGGTAAAGTTGATACTACTCTCTTTGTTTTTGAAAAGGGGCAAGATTGTTACTTGTGCAAATTTATGTTGATGATATTATCTTTGGTGCTACTAATGAATCCTTGTGCAAGAAATTTTCTAAGTTGATGCAAGGTGAATTTGAAATGAGCATGATGGGGAAGCTTAACTTTTTCCTTGGGCTTCAAATTAAATAATGCCAAGAAGGTATCTACATTTCGCAATCAAAATATACAAAGGAACTATTGAAAAAGTTCAGCATTGAAGAAGGAAAAATCGTCTCTACCCCTATGGCTACAAATGTCAAAATTGACAACGATGAGAAAGGCAAGTCCGTGGATGAATCAAAGTATCGAGGTATGATTGGTAGTTTACTTTATTTAACCGCTAGTAGACCGGACATTCTTCATGCCGTATGCCCATGTGCCCGTCTTCAAAGCAATCCCAAAGAATCACATATGAGTGCCGTTAAAAGGATTTTTAGATACTTGAAAGGCACTATTCAATATGGTCTATTTTATCTAAAGAATGAAAATTTTTCTCTTAAAGGTTATAGTGATTCGGATTATGCGGGAAATATTGATGATCGGAAAAGTATTTCCGGATCATGTCAAATTTTAGGCGATTGACTAGTATCTTGGTTTTCGTAGAAACAAAATTGTGTTTCACTTTCAACGACCGAAGCCGAATATATTTCCGCAGCTTTTTGTTGTACTCAACTTCTTTGGATGAAACAAACCTTGGCGGATTACAAATGTTCTTTTGAAAATGTTCCTATCTTTTGTGATAACATATCCGCTATTAATATTGTTCAAAACTCGGTTCATCATAACCGTACTAAATATATTGAGATTCGACATCACTTTCTAAGGGATTGTGTTTCTAAACGTAAAATTGAGATATCTTTCATACCATCTCAAGATCAATTGGCGGATATTTTTACAAAACCGCTATCTTCCGAGACTTCTGCATCTATACGAGCTCGGTTAGGCATAATGCATATTGAATGAGGTTTATGTTTGCATTTTACACGTTTTTAAAACTTAGGGGCGAAAAATTGGATTTTTGGTTGAAATTTCGGAATTTGGTAAACAAGTTGAGACAGTGGGCTGACTGGGGTGAGGGCAACCGGTCGGACCTCACCTCGACCGGTCGCCCACTGCCATTTTATGGTTTAAAACGTCTCTGTCTTCAGACTTAGCCATTTTGGCTCAAAATGTCCATTTTTCGTCCCCTTCCCCAATTGCACACAAATTTCACTTCAAATTTGTTTTCTTGCATACATTTCATATCTTGGACTTAATTAAGCTCGATTATCATCATCATTGCTCATCTTTACCGATTAAATGGTAAGAATTCTACTTCCTTTGCTCAATTGGGTTGAACCCTTGAGTTTTTGGCTTATTTGTAATTTTATTGATGGAAGTTTCATATGATTGTGATGAGCTTATTAATTATGTTGTATTGAATGGTGTTTGAACTGATTTGGTGATGAATTTTTTTGTCTTGATTCATTTACAAGGGCTTTATACAACTTTTTCTATTTTCCACGCCCACAAGATGTTCGATGAATTGTCACAAAGAATTTCTCATCTTGTACATGACTCTTATGCTTTCAAATGTCTTCATTACTTATTGAGATCATTTCTTGACAAACAAAATGAGCTTATGGATATCAAATGATCAATTTCTCCCATTACTTTTCGGATTCTACGTCTATTTTTTCAACGGTTGATAACTTGGCTTTTTGGCGCACTTTGATATACATGTATAATGTTTTTATCATCCTAACATTCTTTTTGATGATTCCAAAGGGGGAGAAACAGGAAATTGGCTCGTTAGCTCAAAGAAGCTAATAAAAGCTCGCAATAAAAGCTATTAGCTATGGCTTTCTAATGCCATAAGTTGCAGAGAATACTTAGTCCATAGCTTGTATCATGGACTTATTTGTATGGATTATAAGTATTTTTGACAGGGGGAGCCTCAATGCTCATGTTATTCAAGCTTATCTTGTAAAAGTTTGAGCTTCTAGCTTATGCAATATTTCTTATTAATGTGCTTATTGATAGGGGGAACTTTTGTAAAAAGTTTCTTAAACGGATAGTTTACTCATAAAACCGGAAAAATATTTTGTTTTCAAAATCGTCCTCGTGAAAATTGTTTTGGTTTGTAATCATCAAAAAGGGGGAGTTTGTTAAGATAAAATATTTTTATCATGATTTTGATGATTTTGTTTAAATGTGTTTTTATACCAAAACAATGTCCCTAAATGTTGTCTAAATACTTCCGATCAATTTAAAATGTTTTTACCATTTTTCGGAGTATTTCTTGAAGTTTATTTTCGATAAAAAATTGGACAATACTTTTGTTTCAGCTCGGCCTGGCCGCCCCTATAGGGCAACATGTACCGAGTTGAGTTTTGAAACAGAAAAACGGGACGTATAAAAAAAAAAAGGAGGGCGACCGGTCGACCCGGGGCACTCGGTCGACCCGAGGTCGACGTGGTAGGGCAACCGTCGACCCTAGGGGCGACCTGCACTGGGAGCCCTCCTCAAAGTGCGCTTCTCTGCTTCGATTTTTAACAACCCCAACCGGTCAAGCATAAGGGCGACCGGTCGAACCCCCTACGACCGGTCCCCTCTGTAAAAATTGCAAAGAAACTCATTTCAATATTATCTCTCGCGCGACCGGCGAACCCCTCTTTTATCAAAGAAACTATTCGTTGCATTTTCGCATAACTTTTCCCTAATTTGTGGGATTGATTTCTAATGGCTATAATCTTGATGTTAAATGGTTTCTTTTGCAACAAATCACTCCCCAAGGAGGAGCCTATGTCTGGAAATTAAGCCAAGACCTCTCCTATAAATAGAGGCTTCATTCAAGCAACAAGATACAACACATTATACAAGCAAAAGAGCATACAAGCAAACACTTTCATAAATCTTGTTGTATTAGCCTAAACACACTTCTTTGAGGTCTAGGCTTTCAATTCTTGATTACACTTGTACTCATATTGTATTATTCATTATTGAGTTGTAATCTTGATTTTGGTCATCATTCAACACAAGACATCCTTGTGAGTATTCTTGTGGTAAGAATACACTTGGGTGATCTAGGTGATAGGTGTTTGGAGAGTGTGGTACTCTTCAAAAGTGGTGAAGGAAGATTGTGGTAATCTCCTTGAAGGTGTTGTAAGAGGGTTGTGGTAATCCTCAAGGTGTTGTTGCATTAATTTTGGTACTTAATAAAATCTTTTTTTCTTTTTGAAATCCATCCCGGATATATCGGGGTGGTAGAGGATTAGGCCCTGGTGGGTCGAACCTCTACAAACCGACGAGTGTTGTTTAATTTCCGCATTTACATTCTCGTCTTTGCTTGATTATTCGAAAAGGAGGGCAAAATCTGAAAACTGAGATAATCTATACACCCCCCTCTAGATTATCGTAGCTACTTGGACTAACAGAGTTTTTATAAAATTCTCATTTTGGCCCTAAAGTTGTTAAAATTGTCATTTCGGGCCCCAAGTTTAAAATATTAGGATCTCACAAACCGGAAGGGCTTTTAATGTGATTATAATTGTAAAATGTCACTAAGGTCAGTCGGATATTGGGACAAAAGCAAGTTTTAAAAGAAATAAGTATAGGTCCCTTAACTTTTGAAAATCTCATTTTTGTCTCATTTTTAAATAACTGCCTTTAAGGTTTTTAGGAATCCGATTATTATGAAATTTGAACCTTGAGTTCAAAATATCATAAGGTTACAGTTAAAATAGTATTTCCAGGTACATGGACTGTATAAGTCCTGGAAATTTTATTTTGGGTCCTCAAGTTTTATCTTTTACAATTTGGTCCCTCAATTTTTATAAAATTACTTTCCAAGCTCTAAACACTTGGATTTTTGGAATATCTTTTAAATATGTTATTTCCAGTACCTTAAAAATTAAAATTTCAAATTTTAAAACAGTGGTCTTGTACAGTTTCGAAAATTGCAAATTAGTCCTTAAACTTCTAAAATTTTACAATCTAGTCATTGGGCTTTTAAGGGTTGATTTTATTTATCTCAAAACTTTTAAAACCTTATTAAAATATCCAAATATTATTTTTGAACCTGATTACAGTCCCAAAATTTTAAAATTACAGAGGGGTCCCTTAAGTTTTATTTTTTTGCAATTAAGTCCACCAATTTACCATTTTTGCATTTTAAGTCCAAAAATTCGATTTGAATCAATTATGCTCGACTTTTCCAGGTTATAAGTTAAATAAAACATGGATATCAAGAATCATAACATGCATATACATCTCATCCAATAACTCATCAAATACATCATTAAAATGTACAATGCACCTAAATTATATTGCAATAAATAGCATTTTTGAGCAAAACTTGAGAATTTTCATAACTTGATACTTAAAATCAACATACAATACATACTATATATATCTCAAGTTCTCAAGAAATAAATACTTCATGCATTTTAAAGAAAAACACCTAGGAGTTGAAAGAATTTTTCCACCCACCTTTCAAGCTTCAAGTTGAGTCTAAAAATGATGTTGTCTCCTTCCTTTCCTCCTTACGAAATATCCTCAAGACAGCCCCTAACTCCCAAAATTTCACAAGATTTGAGGATTTGAGGTAAGAAAGAAGGACTTATAACAAGGGTAAAGAAAACTACACTTACCTTAGCATTTTGAGGATGTATGATTTGAATCCTCTAATAATCACTTTAATTAAGTCCAACTATTCTTCCCCTCTCCAAATTTTTGGCCCCCCACTCCATATCAAAGGAAAAAAATTATTCCAAGTTAGAAGTTGAAGAATGTGAAAGATGAGAGTAGGAAATAAGATTGAAAGTTAAAATTTCTTACCCTTGAAAATTTCGGTCTTGATAGGATTAGTTGAGGGGAAGAGTTGTATTTTTGGTAAGTGGGGAAGAATGAGGGAAAAAAATGGGATTGTCTTGCATCTGTTACATGAAATAATGAAATTACTACCCTTCCTTGACCCTTATGGCCGAATTGAACTCCTCCTTTCTTATATATATATATAAATATATATATATATATTTTCTTGTTTGTATGGTAGACAAGATTGTGGTCAAGGCATGGGTCTTGTGTTGGGTGTAGGCCATGCTTGTTGTGGAATTGGAAGAATATGAGGGGAAGTGTGAAGTAGTGGAAGATGGAATAAAAATATCAACCCCTTGTCTCATCCTAGTAGTGGACGTCCAACACCTCTTCTTCCCTCAATTTTATTTTTTTTTCCAAATAGGTAATGGTGGTGCTAAAATATAATGTCTCAAAAAAAAATTAACTTGTCAATCCCACAATCACTTATCAATTCTATAATTACTTATATAATAAATCATCTAAGTTATAAGGTGTCTAATAATTACCAAGTGCTGTATCATCACTTATCATCTAAGGTACTAAATAAAATGAAAATTAAAAGTACAAGTCAAAAATACTAATCAAGCAATTAATTAAATTATAATATTATTTTGAAATATATAAATACCGTCACGCCCCAGACGGGACGCGACGACGATCAATCATTTAAACAAAAATAAACCCAACAGTCTACACAAATGATACAACAATCCCAAGTGAAATAGAGTCTAAAGCAGCGGAAATAAAATAAACATAAGTACGAATTACAACTTAAAGTCTAGCAAGATCCAAATACATCCGACATAATAACCTGAATAAGTTTACAGGCCAAAACTAAATCGTAAAGTACACAATATCCAACTTAAATGTCAAAGGGTCCTACGCCCTTAAATTACAGTCAAAGAGAGAAAAGAGTAGCAGAATAAACAGGAGTCCAACATCAGTAGAAGTACATGAAATAAGAACAATCATCAGTAAAAAGGTGCAAGTTCGACAGGCGGGGCGAGGGTAATTAGTCTGTGGCCGGTTCGACATCTTCAACATAGTCTTCATCTAAAGGTTAGAAAATAGGAGGGGATGAGACATAAATCTCAGTGGATGGGGTGATCGTGTGCAAGTGTGGCGATATATATAGTTAATGCGAGAAAACAATTGTATGAAAACACGTGAGATATGATGCATGATTTCACATACAGTCCACAAGCGTCGTGATAAATATATTTAAGTAATATACTTATACAGTTTAAGAAACCGTTCGTGGTCACACAGGCACTATGTGATTCAAGCAATACATGTAGGATTGCGTACAGAATGTAACGTCAATCCCATGCAAGACAAGTAGTGGTTGCGTACGTATTTGTAGCGCCAACCAATGCAATACAAGTAGCGGTTGCGTACGGATTTGTAGTGCCAACCAAATGGGTCCGATTAACTCCCGAGAATCGTGGATCGTGGATGCGATTCCTTCGTTCTTTCTTGTAACTCCCGAGCAAGATGGTCCAAGACCCGTCACCTTATCGCTCCATAGGCAAAGACAAATCCACAAGAGAGCTAGCTAGGCCCTGATTGTCGTAATCATGATTATACCTCAAGTACTATGACCCACTTCCCTCGGACAAACTCCGTCCCCTTAGTTGCGGGATTAGGGCGATGGGGCCGAGAGTGGAATAGCAGCCGAGCTGCCTTGTTCCATCCCCCGACGTATCCATTCTCGACTGTGAGCTCGACACACCAAGTTGACTCGTGCAAGAAAGTAAATACAAGTTCAGGTAGTCAACCAGACAGTCAAGTATTATTGATTTAGGGAAGCAGTTCAGGAAACATTTTCGAAAATTGCGAGTGGCAATTATGGTGTTGGTGGAGTTATTTGGATGAAGATGATTATCGAGAGGATAAGCAATCTTCGATATCTTTATAGATTAGGTGGAACATAAGTCCCTGTTACAGATTCAAAATCGCAAGACGAGGAAGTCGCCCCGCGATCGTGTATTAATCGATCAAGACGATCCGATAAGTCAAGGGATTTTTGAGAAAATAAAATATTTTAATTAATTATTAAAGTCAGAGGGTCCAGGGATGTTTCTTTAAAAGAAAAATAATTTGAGTTAGGTCCTTGTTAAAAAGAAAATTTACAATTAGCCCCATTTTGTAAAAACCAATACTTTTGGGGTTAAAAATTGAATAATTAAATGTCCCGACCTTGAAAAATTACGAGGTCAGTTTCTAAATTCTCTAAATTGTTCAGAGATTCAGGTTTTTAAAGTCTTGAGGTCGAGTTTTTATAAAAGTTTACATTGGCCCCAAATTTATTAAAATTGTCATTTCAGACCCTAAGTTTAAAATAATTGGAACTCACAAACCGGAAGGGCTATTAATGTGATTCCAGTTGAAAAATGTCGCTAAGGTCAGTGGGATATTGGGACAAAAACAGTTTTAAAACAAAATAAGTATAGGTCCGTTAACGTTTGAAAATCTCATTTTTGTAACATTTTGAAATAATTGCCTTTAAGGCTTTTAGGGGTCCAATTATTATGAAATTTGAACCTTGGGTCCAAAATATAATTATGTTATAGTTAAATTAGTATTTTCAGGTACATGGACTATATAAGTCCTGGAAATTTTATTTGGGTCCTCAAGTTTAATCTTTTACAATTTGGTCCCTCAATTTTAGTAAAATTACTTTCCAACCTCTAAACACTTGGATTTTTGGAATATACTTAAAATATGTTATTTCCAGTCCCTTAAGAGTTAAAATTTCAAAATTTAAAATTTGGGTCTGGTATAGTTTCGAAAATTGCAATATAGCCCTTAAACTTCTAAAATTTTACAATCTAGTCCTTGGGCTTTTAAATATTGATTTTATTTATCTTAAAACTATTAAAACTTTATTTAAATGTCCAAACATCATTTTTGAACCTGAGTATAGTCCCAAAACTCAAAATTACAGAGAGATCCCTTAAGTTTTATTTTCTTGCAATTAAGTCCACCAACTTTTTCATTTTTGCATTTTAAGTCAAAAAATTGAAATTTAATCAATTATGCTCGACTTGTACAGGTTATAAGTCATACAAAACATGGATTTCAAGGATCATACACATACATGTCCATTTCATACAAAAATTCATCAAATACAACAATAAAGTGTACATGCATGCACCTATTTTTCAATAAATAGCATTTTTGAGCAACACTTGAGAATTTTTACAACTTGATAAATGAAATTAACATGCAAT
This sequence comes from Rehmannia glutinosa, assembly GCA_016081115.2. Taxonomy (NCBI): domain Eukaryota; kingdom Viridiplantae; phylum Streptophyta; class Magnoliopsida; order Lamiales; family Orobanchaceae; genus Rehmannia; species Rehmannia glutinosa. The sequence goes on from CM071934.1 coordinate 82,144,270, forward strand.
ACATAATATATATATATATATATATCTATCTCAGGTGCTCAAAGTTAAAATACTACATGCATTTAAATAAAAACACCTAGAGGTTGGAAAGATTTTTCCACCCACCTTAAAAATTGGAGAGTTGTGAAAAAAAAAGGATAAATTTCACAACTTGATATGAGGTCGCTTAGGTCAGCCCCTAAATCAAGAAATATAAAAAATTAAGAGTTAGAAAAATGAGTGAAAAATTAAGAAGAAAAAGAGGAAGGTGAGAAAATTGGAAATACTATACTTTACCTTGTGTAGTAAGTGAATTGGAACTAGTTCAAGCTTCAAAGTTGGAATTTTTGGCTCACCCTCAAAACCACTTAAGGTCAGCCCCTATTTCTCAAAAATGAAAAAAGGGGTGTTAAAATTTGGAGAAAATATGAAGAAGATGAGAAAAGGGTTCTAGTGTCCAAATCTTATCTTGTAGTCCAATTTCTCTAATAATTTCTCTTCAAGTCTTCAAAGGTGACCACCATGCATGCATGTCCTTAATTAGGTTCCTATGTACCTCCAAAAGTCAAAATCAAACTTAAGTTAAGAAGAGAAGGTGATGAGTTATAAGGTATCAAGTTGAATTGAAGAATGAAATTTCTTACCTTTGAGAGGGGTGGGTTCGAATTTTTGGAGTAAATAGGAAGAATGTTTGTTTTTGTTTAAGTGTTTGAAGAAAGAAGAAGAGTTTGATGATATGAAGAAGATGTTCTTGAAGATGTGAAGGATGTTTGAAGATATGAAGAGTGTGTTCTTGAAGATATGAAGGTATGTTTGAAGATGTGAAGAAATTGTGTTTGAAGATTTGAAGATGTGAAGAAATTGTTCTTGAAGGTTTGAAGATATGAAGAAATTGTGTTTGAAGATTTGAAGATATGAAGAAATCTTAGAGAGAGATTAGAGAGAAGGAGGGGAATTAGTTTGAAGATTAGAATGTGTTGGTGAAAATGAACAAATTTTGTTCATTTTTGGCCATCTTGGCCGTTCACATTAGGGGGAGAGAGAGGGATTTTTTTTGTTTAATTTTGTGTCTTGTAATTTGTCTCTTGCATGTAGACAAAAGGGAAGTCAAAGGTATGGGCAAGGGATGGGTAGAGAAGGAATGTTGGTTAAGTGGGAAGTTGTTGGGAAAAATAGTAATAAAGAATTGGTGTATAAGATAATGTGTATAATGTTTGAATTAATGGTTTAATTATACACAAGATGACTACATAAGGTGTATATGTACAAGAGTTGGGTGGTATTTCTACACCAAAATTATCCTCATTGGTGTCCACCTAGGGGCATTGTGGTAATTCCATATTTTTTTGTCCCAAATTTGATGATAATAGATGAATAATATCAATCTCCAAACTAATTAGTGATTTCCTTGATCACTTAAAAGTTTCATGATCACTTATTCTAAATCAAATTCTTAATTCTATAAGGTATAAGTCTCTAAAATAAATAGTCTCTTAAAATTCTAAGGTGATTAATAAATACACAAATAATAATAATGATCAATCAAGTGATCATAAATGTGAAATAGAATTAATAAATGATTATGATCACAAGTAATAAATAAAAATAAAATTAAATGCAAATATATTTATTATTAATATTTACCCGTCAAAGTGAGGCGGTAAAATAGTCGATAAAATACATAGACGATAAAAGATCAAATACACGCTCGGAAAAATCGGGGCTTCACATCCTCCCCTCCTTAAAAGAATTTGATCCCCAGATTCTCTTAAGAATAACTCCGGATACTGATTCCTTATGTATTCTTCCATTTCCCACATTGCGTCTTTGTCTTGGTTGTGGTTCTGCCACACCACTTTAACCATCAGAATCTCTCTCTTACGCAACTGACGTATCTGCTGGTCAATGATCCGGATCGGCTTCTCGGTGTTGGATAAATTTTCCATCAGAGGAGGACTATCACGAGTGATGATATGCTCGGGATCTGGTTGATACTTATTTAATCTTGATACGTGAAATACATCGTGCATTCCTGCATATTATGCTGGTAACTCGAGTCGGTAGGCTAACTTCCCGATCCTCTGCAAAATCTTGTAAGGTCCAACATATCTCGGACTCAACTTGCCTCCTTTGTTCGGATTGATCAATCCTTTTCGGGGTGAGAGTCTGAGAAATACTTCATCCCCGGCTTCAAATTCTAAATCCTTTCTCCTCTTGTCCGCGTAACTCTTTTGGCGGCTCTGTGCTATGCGGATCTGTTCCTTGATCAGCTTGACCTTCTCCATGGCCTCCTGAACTAAGTCGACCTTTGGAATCGTGGGCGACTTTCATTTCTCTTTCGGGGTCCATTGGTCATCAATCTCCCAGTGTAGTAGGGATCTGCATTTTTGCCCATATAGTGCCTCATAGGGTGCCATCCCAATCGTGGCCTGATAGCTGTTATTGTAGGCAAACTCGGCCAATGGTAAGTGTGAATCCCAACTTCCTTGGAAATCTAACGTGCAGGCTCGCAACATATCTTCCAGGGTTTGAATCGTTCGCTCAGACTGTCCAATAGTTTGTGGATGTGCTGATGTGCTGAAACTTAGCGAGGTACCCAATTCCTCGTGCAAGCACTTCCAAAATATGGAGACAAACCTCGGGTCTCTGTTTGATACTATGTCGACTGGTACTCCATGCAGTCGAATGATCTCTCGGATATAAATCCGTGCAAGTTTCTGCAAGCTATCAGTCTTCTTGATGGGTATGAAGTGTGCAGATTTCGTGAGTCGGTCTACGACTACCCATATGGCATCATGGCCTCCTCTAGTCCTTGGTAGATCCGTCATGAAGTCCATCGTTATGCGTTCCTATTTCCACTTGGGAATTCTCAACGGTTGTATTAAACCAGATGATCATTGGTGTTCTGCTTTTACTCATTGACAAGCCAAACATCTCACAACGAACTCCGCTACCTGGTTTTACATGTTTACCCACCAATAATTCCGTTTCAAGTCCTTATACATCTTGTTTCCTCCAGGATGTATAGTGTATTTCGAACGGTGTGCCTCTGCGAGGATTCTATTCCTGATTTGCTCGTCACTTGGTACACAAACTCGATTCCGGAATCTGATAATCCCATCTTTATGCACCGAGAATTCTGATCTCTCTCCTTTAAGTATCTTCTCTTTCAGTTTTTGAAGATGCACATCTGTCCCCTGTGCTTCCTTGATCTCATTCAGCAGATCAGGTTTAACCGAAATGTTAGCACATGAAATCTGAGTATTGGTCCTCGTCGGATTCCAATTGCTCAGCTCTTCTAATGATTCCCACTCTTGAATCATAAGTTTGGCTAAGCTCGCCTTTCTGCTCAAGGCGTCAGCTACTACGTTAGCTTTCCCGGGATGGTATTGAATATCAAAGTGATAGTCTTCAATCAACTCTATCCATCTCCGTTGCCTCAGATTGAGGTCTTTCTGAGAGAAGAGATACTTCAAGCTCTTGTGATCTGTGAAAACCGTGAATGTTGCTCCGTAGAGATAGTGCCTCCATTTCTTTAACGCGAACACTATCGCTGCCAATTCCAAGTCATGCGTTGGGTAATTGGCTTCATACGGCTTGAGCTTTCGTGATGCATAAGCGATGACCTTTCCTTCCTGCATGAGCACTGCTCCTAGTCCTTCCTTTGATGCATCACTGTGACGACAAAGTTTTCCGTTCCCTTTGGAAGAGCTAAGACTGGAGCTGTAGTAAGTCATTTTTTCAACTCTTGGAAACTAGCCTCGCACTTGTCATTCCACTCAAACTTGACTTGCTTCTGGGTTAGTTGAGTGAGTGGTCCGGCTATCTTGGAGAAATCCTGGATAAATCTTCGATAATATCCAGCTAGTCCTAAGAAACTCCTGATCTCCATTACAGACTCGGGTTGTTTCCATTCAACCACTGTCTGTACCTTCGAAATATCTACTGCGATCCCATTGCCGGATACTATATGTCCCAAGAATGCGACTTCACAAAGCCAAAATTCACACATATTGAATTTGGCATACATCTTATGCTTTCGTAGTGTCTCCAAAACAATTTTCAGATGATGTTCATGCTCTTCTCTAGACTTATATACGAGTATGTCATCAATGAATATCACTACGAATTGATCCAAATAAGGTTGAAAGACTCGATGCATCACATCCATAAATGCTGCTGGTGCGTTCGTCAGATTGAACGGCATCACTACAAACTCGTAGTGTACATATCGGGTTTGAAATGCAGTTTTGGAAATATCCTCTTCGCGGATCTTCAGTTGGTAATATCCTTGTTGTAAATCAAACTTCGAGTACACCATCGCTCCTTGAAGTTGATCAAACAGTTTGTCTATCCTCGGAAGGGGATATTTGTTCTTGATGGTCACGCTATTAAGACCGCAATAATTTATGCATAGTCTTAATATGCCATCCTTCTTTTTGACAAACAGTACCGGTTGTCCCCATGGAAACGTACTTGGTCGGATAAATCCCACATCCATCAGCTTCTGTAATTGAGTCTTCAACTCTTGCAACTCAAGAAGAGCCATTCTATACGGTGTTCTGGCAATCGTGGTTGTTCCTAGTAATTCCTCGATGGTGAACTTGACTTCCCTATCTGGAGGGACAGTGGTGAGTTCTTGTGGAAATACATCCGTGTATTCCGATACTATAGGTACTTGGATAATTTGTGTCTTAACCTTGGGTTTGTTAATTACAAACGCCAAGTACCCTTGTGCCCCTCTAGTGATTGCCTTCCTTGCTTTCATGGTGGAGATGATAACCAAGACGTAGAGTCAACAGTAAGAGAAAAGGCATATCCATTAACGTAAAATTTGGATACACCCAAGAAGTTCATACAATAAAAGTACAAGAAATCGGGAAATACAACGGAACACGAATAAACATCCAGTACAATCATCAAGTACAATCCAGGAAATAAAATCTATCTACTTAGTGACTGCGTCGTCGTCCTTACTGTCATCCACATCAATGACCTGAACCTAATTAGGCTCGGGAAATGCCTTGACGTCCGGCCAATCGACGAACTCAAGCCACGCGTCGAGTGCTTGAGCATCACCAAGAGGGGCGGCCTCAAATGCCTTGGGCTCCCCTACTCCCGCTGGATCTCCTGGGGATCCTCTTCGTTGTTGTAGATCCCAAGGGGTGTGAGTGTAAGGTTTAGAAGGGGGGGTTGAATAAACCTTACCAAATTTTTCGATTTAGTCCTTTTAAAAGTTCGAGTTGATACTACACAGTTGTATCCTTGGTGGACAGCCAATTTAGTTAATCAAGAGAGTTAGTCACTCAACGCACTCGACGAGCCGTTGATAGAATAACTCACCAAAGACCGAATTAGCTCAACCGTGGTTTGATTTCATTGCGAAGACTTAACACCCTTAATTATGGTTAAGCGAGAGATATAAAGCTTGATTTAGTACTTAGGAATTATCGCTTGGATAGCAAATATGTCAGATGATAAACAAATAAGATGCAGGAATTAAAGTCTTGAAATGTAAAAGACACGATAAGTTTTTATAGAGGTTCAAGATGGGGTAATTCTTCTACTCCTCTCTTCTCCAACTCCCGGAGGAATCCACTAGGTATTGATCAAGATACAAAGTGGTAATAGTCCGGATACAAGTCTTGATCACACAAATTGACATGATCCTTTGGGACTCGGGCCTGAGAGACGCCTTGATCACTCACCGCTTCTCGTCCGACTCAACTTCTTCACAGGCAGTTTTGCCGCTTTGCTACTACAGCCCACTTGCTCAAGCTCTTTGGATTTGATCACTAAGCCCTCCAAAAGCTCAAGACTTGGTTCAACTCTTGAACCTTCCTACAATCCTTCGTGGAATGTAGACCCCTTGATTCTTCATAATTTCCTCTTCAACTCGATTGAAGTTATCTTTCCTTCACAAAAAGTGCGTGTTGGATTGATGTTCTTCGTAGTGTAGGCTTGAGGATTGAGCGTTTAATAACTTGAGAATATTTTAGGTTACAAAATGTTTCTTTCTTGCTTGTATGGTCAAGGTAACCTATGTAATCTTCGTAACCTTTTCTCGAGTTATTCCTCACCTTTTATAGTAAGCTCTCAAAAATCTGCCCGTTGAAGAGATAGGCTTATTTTTGAAAGTCACTTGTGGTCGTTGGCTTGTCTTGTTGCGATCCTTGGAATTGCCATTTCCTCGTATGAATTGTTCTTCACCTTTTCGAGTTCTCGACACGGTGTAGTGCTTCCCATTGGTTTATTCCTTTTGCACGCTTCCTGGGACCGAGCACTTCGAGAAAGGTAGCATGGAGATATTACTTGTTTAAGTAATTCTCTTGATTTCTCGTCAACGGATCTTTTTCATTATCTCGACTTGACCGAATTTCCTTGCTTTCCCGAGGTGACTTAGAGTCGCCTTCCAATCATTGGATGACTCTTCCGTCACTTCAACTTGAGACTTGGCTTTTCTTGAGTTGACTTGATACTCCACTCACCGCATCTCAATTGCTCCTTCAAGAGTTCCGTCTTCTCTTCTTTGCCGTACTCACTGCCTTGCAATGAGTCTTCCTTCTAGTCTCCATTGTCTTCTTGCATGTTTGGGCATAGGCGACTTTAACTCAAACACCAGCCCTATTTATTACAATGCGCTTTTACAACAAAAAATCGGGTGCCAACTTCCTATTCTAAGTTTTACATGGCATTCATCAAAATCTAAACAATAAATTTCCCAACAATTTCCCCTTTTTGATGATGCCAAAACTTAAAACATTCAAAATGTAAATAGCAAAGATACATACAGATAGTGCATTCACATAGAATGTATGCGTAGAATCAATCCTTTTATTGATCATAACATTCTTGTTCTTTTACACAATCAAGTTTACAAGGTGTATCGAGCAAACATTTGTCTACACAAAAAAATAAAGAATTTTCAGCTTTATTGCAGAAGACTTACATAGTATGTATTTACATAGTAAAATACATGAAGGGGTGGACATCAACACTTCATCTCCTTCGATGCCTCCTTCTTTCATCTTCCTCGCCCACATCTTCTCGGTCTTCTTCTCTTTTTCTCATCTCCACCGCCTTTCTTCTTCTTTTCATATGCTTTCCAGGCAGCTTCATCTCTTCTTAATCTCTCTTGTCTTTCCTCCCATAGCTGAGTTTGTCTCTTATTTTCTTCTTCTATTATTTTCGCATACTCAACATTACTTTTAGCCACTTGCAAATTGGCTACTTGGTCAAGATTCACCCCCAGTAGATCCCTCCTTTCTTGCCTGGATCTACGTACTAATGTTTTGGGGCGGAGGCCTGGTCCGAAACCTCTTCCTCCACCACACGCTTCTTCCTCTACCTCCTGGGCGTGTATTGTCAGACGGGTCTTCTTCTTGCACAATGAGTGACCACGGAGTGACCAGCAGAGTGATCGCCGTGGTAGTCTGCGTCGCTCTGTCGCCTTCTTCACATAACGTGAGACCCTTTTCCAAAAGTCCCAAGCTTGAGCCATAGACATGTTTGCAAAGTATCCTTCGATGCGAGCATTTTAAATTCATCAACTGATCGTGGCTCGGTCCCGACATCCGAGATGGCATAAGTGTCTCTGTCTCTTTGGAATGCCTCCATGTTGTTTCAAGATGTTCATAACTCGGGCATCCATTCTTCCTTCCACTTCCTCCATCCCTGCTTCAATTGTCTTTCTCTTTTCACCATAGATATATAGCAGAGTGTTGGAGTGGCAGAGTCACCGAAGTTTGTCACGATAATATCACCGTGACAAGACCTTGTTGGGGGTTTGTGCAATCATCAAGGTCACATCTTTCGATCCTTTCCCCTCAATGGACTTTCCTTTCTTTTGTTTTGACACTTCCTCACTTTGTCTTTCCCTTCACAAATGCTTCCTCCTTTTCGACTTCAAATCTCTTTTAGCGCTTTAAAGTATTCCTCTTCCCCCTTTTTGGCATCATCAAATGAGAGAGAAACACTGAAACATACTTGAAAGCGAGGAAGTCAAGCTCACGATAGCCGAGTTCGCCTCGAGTCCAACTGCGGTGTATGCGGCACGAAATTCGAGCGAGTAGCGTTGGACTCCTCTGAAATTAGCTTCATCTCAGCCATGAGAAGGCTGAATTTTCTATCCATGTTTTCTTCCATACGCCGGAGATCACTCTTATTTTGCTCACGCAGCGAGCTTTATCTCGCGGTGTGAGCTTCATGCATGTGCTCAATGTGTTCTCTCAATTTCGTTTTTGCATCAAAGCATTCTCACTCTCCATACCAGCAGCTTGTTGAACAATGTTCAAATATCTAGCTTGTTCCACACGCATTATTTCTTCTTTCAGCGTTGCCATTCCATTCCCCGATTCGATTGTTATGCCTCTCAAGTCGGCCAGTAAGGTTGGCATCTCTCATTATCCGATCTCATGTCCATAGAGGCCTGGTGCCTCTCCATCCATTCAATTTAAGCAAATAATGCTTTAAACACCTCCCGAACTTGATTGTTTCTTCCATAGGTTGCGGTGACGGCCATGCGGCGTCAAAGTCATAGTTAGCTGAACGATGGTGTCGGATGGAAGAATAGGATCTCGTCTGTGGAAACACGCAAGATCGTTCTCGGACTCGTCGGGAGGTCGGGTACCTCTAGAGAGAAAGGAAATGATTCTACAAAGGAATCATCACGGCCAAATGGGATTTGTTCAATGATGAGAGGTGCGCGTGAAGTTCCTTTTGGAGTCGAACTCCGTGCAGCTGGGAGCTTGCGCAGTGGATTCTGCTTTTTGGGGTCTGTTGTGAAGTGGACCCGACTTTGCGAGCCTCACTGTCTCAACAAACCGTTGGTCTCAAATGGTTTCTCCAATTGAGTGGACTGGTCCTCGGCCTTATCGAAGCGTCATCGGACGATGATGAGATTTCCATTGGTGGCTCATCATCAAAATTGAAAGTTTGACGAGTAGTCTTGAGATCGACTTGCTCGTCTTTGGGAACATCCTCACCGAGTCTTTTGATCTGTCGGGGGATGACTCGGCTTCTTCGTCCGCCTTCGATCCCGGAAAGGTTACATCAGATTATCCGAGAATCATGCAATACAGCGCTTATCTCCTTTTCGGATGGATCAATGATAGCAAAGGCGGGATGTTCTCTACTTGCTTCTTTACCCCGGAAGTCTTAACCTCCCGTTGGCCTTCATTACCTCCCTGCAGCCTCAATCTGCAACGAGGCTCTGACCTCCCTTTCGACAGTGTCACTGTCTTAGGGTCTTCGTGGTGGCATCCATTGGAGTCGCAACTCCATGGATTGCACTTTCATCGCCAGTGTTAACTCCCGTGGTGTTCCTTCCTCGTGCCTCGACCGCATCGAAGTGTCATTAGCCTTCGAGCGCTTGGCACCTCACCGAGACAGTCTCAATTGTCCGAGCTTCGTTGATGGCAACTTGTCATTGTTCGTTTTGTGTTTCTACTTTCTCCACTTTGCCTCCTAGATTCGTTGTGAAGTCATCTGCGCAGATCCTCCAACCTTGCCGCAGTGGGAGGAGTTTCCCACCGGGCGATCACCGAGTGACTTGGAATGGGGTCACTCGTCTCCAAACTCCCGACTGCTTTCTACCGAGTGTTCAGGCCGTTGGGGCGGTGGTAAGACACCTTCATTAGAGGTTGGCTCAACTAGGGTCCCCATTAACCCGGTTTCATCGCCAGTTCCCTTAATTCCTTCTTCCGAGTGAGTCAGGAAGTGGTGGCAAAGAACAACAGATGGCGATTTGCGCACTACTCCCATTGGATCGATTTCAAATGTGTTTTGGAGGACTCTCCTGGTCCCTCCATCATGCTTTTCTCATGAAGAATTCGGGATTCATGCATTGCTTGCGCATTTGCAACTTTTCTCGTGCGGCGGCAGGTCCGATCCTCATCACTTTCTCGATAGAATGTCGAAGTGAGGATGCGTATGTTCTGTGGGTGCCGGTGAGAGGGTAGATGCTGGCCTTCTCTCTTGCCTCGCCTTCCTCCCGCGCCCTCTCCTTCTCCTTATCCTTGAAGATCTGCGCAGATATCTCATGCGCTTTCTTCATCCATCTTTGAGATCACAGAGGTCACCCAAGGAAGTTCAGCAGCTTCTTCTTCTTCGATAAACTCGGGCCGTTGGAACTGCTCCTTGATCGACTCAATTTCCACTTCCTCCACTCTCGCAGATGATTTTGGATGTCTGGGTAAGGTGGGGATAGGATCATCACATCACTATCATCTCTATCGCCGCTTGTGTCGTAGGCTGCGCGAACTACACTTTGTGTCTTGATTTGCCTCTGTGATCGCCTTCAATAGACTTAGCCATTTCATCAATTATATCCGGGGACTCTACTTCTTCAGTTTAAGCTGTATTTGCTCCACCGAGTGGTGACTCAAATTGTTTCTCAAGCTCGGATCGCTTGATGATTCTTCATCGTCTCTTAGTTCATACCAGAGGGACCTCTGGTTCGAGAGAGTTTCTTCGAGTCTTGGGCGGCGGGGCCGTCTTTGGTGTTTTCTTCCGAGGAGTAGGTCGTGCCCGGCTTTTCAGTTCTCCTCTTTTTGACGATCGGAGAAGGTAGTTGAGAGTCCTTCTCGACCGCTAGCTGTGGGGTAGGAGACACGGGCTGCGGGGGGCAGTGACTCCTACTGCAGGGGCGGAGCGGGTTTGTTTTTCTTTGCTGCAGGAGAAACAGTCTTCTTAGCACCGCAGGGGCAGCTTTCTTCTTTGGTGGAGAGGAAACAGTGATCTTCTTGGTCACCGATTCCCCTCACTCGTGTCGCCTCTCTTGGCGTAGGCTCTCTTACTCGTGCGCCAGAGGTTTGATCTGAACATCCTCTTGTTTACATGGAACGCCTTTCCATGTCTAAGAGGGACTCCTTTCACCTCCATCAACCGCCAATCACCGGCCATATCCTAGGATCCTCCAAATGCACCATCTTCCTTGAAGGATTTGTTCCTACATTCTCGCAGCGGTCTGTTTGAGACAAACTCAAATATTTATTTTCTTTTCTTCAATGATCGCAGCCATTACGATAAACTTTACTTTTGTGATAGTTGGTCAAAGCCAAATTTGATGTCTATGCATTTGGCAACTATGTCCAACAGTTTGTGGTAATCCTCCTTCAAAGACCTCTTGTTTGTTTGTGTAAACTATTTTATCAAGATAGTCGGGCTTGGCTACTTCCTTCCAAGCAAAGAAACAGGTTTACATCAAAGATCGTTGATTTCTGGCGATGCTCCTTCCGCTCGGTAGTGAGCGATGTTCACCAAATCCTTGCAAGAGATGGTGAACTTCTTTCCATGAACAGATAATTTTATCCCTTCATCGTGAATCTCAGCGTTCACGTAAAACTGTGCGACCTCTTCCACATAGGTCATTGAGAACTCCATCGTCAGAAATGGTTTCAAAGGATTTTTCGATCTTTTCAACATTTTCTTTATAAGGCGTCATCGCACCCTTGTTTGACCATGCCCTCAAAATCTACGGTCGACCCTGTGTGGATTTGTTTTCCTAGCTTGACAAAATCATAGGTTGATGCCATTTTTCAGGATTTCACCTAAAAGAAACTTAGAAATTTGATTTGAATACTGAGAGGGTTTTGAGAGAGTTTTGCCTTTGCTTCTGAGATAGAAATGAACCGTTTTTTGGTGATATGTGAGAGAAAACAGACGAAAATGGGGTAAGTATGGTTTCTGAAAGGACGTGCGGGTGGTTTTTGAAATGTGATCGAAATCAACGGCTTAGATTTTGCACGCCGATTAGCATTTAATGTCTCGAATTTAATGCGGCAAAGATTTTTGTCCAGTACACATCATCATTATGTCGACATCATTCTTAAAAACATTCCCGCTTAGTAAAAAACGATTTGCGTTTTTGTCACTTTGCTCATAAATGACTCACTTATCCCTTAGTGATTTAACTCTTCCGTCACGCTTCTCTCATTGACTCAAATTTGTCATTAATTCGGTATAGTTTGTCTTTTCCGATATGGTGATTCATTTAGCCGATTTTGAGAATTCAGATCTTTTTCTCTTTTTGTGTTCCATTTCTTTTTTTTTGAGTCTTCCGAGTGTCACTCACTCAATTAACCCTAACTCATGCTTGAGTTCTTCAAATCTTGACTCACATAATGGTTTTATGAATATGTCACCAACGTTTATCGCTTGAGATATATTCCAATATGATGTCCTTCTTTTCAACATGATCTCTTATGAAGTGATATCCGACATCGATATGCTTTGTTCTTGAGTGCAACACAGATTTCTCGAGTGATTGCAATTGCACTTGTGTTATCACACATGATTGGAATTTCCTTTTCTTCAACTTCATAGTCTCTCACCGCCGCCTCATCCATAGGATTTGGGCCGCGGTGCCCGCAACTATGTATTCTCGCTCACCAGAGGTGGCTATTGAATTTTGCTTCTTGCTAAACCAGAAATCAGCTGTTTCAAGCATTTGACATGTGCCTCGAGGTGCTTTTCCTGTCAACTCGCATCCAAAGATAGTCGTAGTCCGAATAGCCAATTAGCTTGAATCCACCTTCCTTTGGATACCATAAGCCAACTTATTGGCTTCCTTTCAAGTATCTCAAGATTCTCTTAGCTTGCTTTGTCATATGACTCTCTTTTGGAGCAGATTGAAATCTCGCACATACACCTACAAAGAAAGTGATGTCCTACTCTTGTTGTGAGATAGAGCAATGATCCAATAAGTGCTCTATATCTTGTTTGATCTGCCAGGCTTGCCATCCGCATCCATGTCCATTTTGATCGATGTATTCATTGGTATTTTCACTGCGACTTCTCCTCCATACCAAATTTCTTCATTAAATCTCCGGTGTATTTTGTTTGACTTATGAAGGTTCCATCCTTCAGTTGTTTCACTTGGAGTCCAAGGAAGAATGTCAAGATTCCCATCATGCTCATTTCAAATTTACTTTGCATGAGGTTTGAAAATTTTTCACACAGCTCTTTGTTTGTGGATCCAAAAATGATGTCATCCATATATATTTGAACAAGCAAAGATACTCTTCTTGTCTTGAATTAAAGAAAAGTGTTCTATCTACTTTTCCTTTTGTGAATCCATTCTCGCTTAGGAATTGTGACAAGGTATCATACCATGCTCTGGGTGCCTGTTTCAATCCATACGAGCTTTCTTGAGTTTGTATACCTTATCTCCAAGAGTCTTCTCGCTCAAATCCTGGAGGTTGTTCAACATACACTTCTTCTTCCAATAAACCATTTAGGAATGCACTTTTACATCCATCCGATATACAATGAAATTCTTGTGAGTCGTGCATAGGCAAGAAACATCCTTATTGCTTCCAATCTTGCTACAGAGCAAATGTTTCATCAAAATCTATTCCTTCTTCTTGGCAATATCCTTTGGCTACTAGTCTTGCTTTGTTTCTTACCACCGAACCTTCCTCATTCATCTTGTTTCGAACACCCATTTAGTACCAATGACATTGTGATGGGTGGGTTTTGAACTAATTCCCATACTTTATTTCTTTCAAACTCGATTGACTCTTCTTGCATAACTTGAATCCAATGTGTGTCATCCAATGCTTGTAACACATCTTTGGGCTCTATTTGCGAGATAAAGCATTTGAACATAGCTTCTTGTTGAGTTCTCGATCTTGTTTTGACACCTTCTCTTATATCTCCAATGACAAGTTCGTGGATGGTCTTTCACCATCTTACATCCGGTTGAAGTAAGTTAGCCGGATTCATCGTCTAGCAAGTGTGTTTGCTTTGATCGCTCTCTCGTAGTCACTTAGTCGCAAATTTTCCACTGTTTTTGAGATTCACTATCTCATCTTCTTCTCGAGTTTACAATTCCGGTTTCGACTTCATCATAGGGATTTTTCAGATATGTTTGGATGATTCACTTATCACCGACTCTTCAATATCTTCTCCATTTACATTTGGCTCATCGAATACCACATGAATGGATTCCTCTCGCAACCATAGTCCTTTTGTTGAGTACTCTGTAGAGGCTTTGCTTTCACCGAGTATCCCAAGAAGATACCTTCATCACTTTAGCATCGAAGGCCTTTAGATTGTCTTTGCCATTGTTGTGGATGAAGCATTTACGTCCAAATATTCTAAAATATGCAACATTTGGTTTTCTCCCCGTCCAAATCTCATAGGGAGTCTTTGTCACCGTTTGTTTATCATACATCCTGTTTTGAGTGTAGCAAGTCGTGTTGATTGCTTGACCCCAAAATCTTTTTGGTAACCCTACTTGACTAACATGGTCCTTGGTCTTTGCTTCTTTGAGAGTTCTATTCCTTCTTTTCGCAACTCCATTCTCACGGTGGAGTCCTTGTCACAGATAATTCATGACCAATGCCATTTTCAATACAATATCGAGTTATTATCCCATTGACAAACTCGGTTCCTCCCGATCTTATTTTGATAATGGTTTGCTCTTTTCATTTTGAATTTTCTTCATCAATCGTGGCGCTTTAGAGAGTTTCTTTCTTTTTACACATGAATATAGTCCATGTATATCTTGAGTAGTCATCTACTACCACCAAGGTGTATTTCATTCCACTTATGCTAGCCGGTTCCACTTGGGCCAAATAGATCCATATGTAGCAGATGTAATATTCTTGTTGAAGATGGGCGGTCTTTTCTTTGAATGATGATTTGATCTGTTTTCCCTTCGACATGCGTCACATATACTCTCCTTCTTGTATACGAGTCCGGAAGTACTTTCACAAGATTACTTCGCAAGCTTGTTAATCGTTTTGAAATTTAGGTGACTCACTTTTTTGTGCCACACCAACTTGATTCAAATTGTGCTTTTGCTAATAGACAGTCTTTGTGTGTAGCGGTTGACCAATCTACTACATACATGTTCTTTTTTCTCGCATCCTTGCAACACAACTTCATTCGATTCAAGATCCTTGATTTGGCATATACCCATGTTAAATCCAACATTATAGCCCTTGTCACGAGTTGGTCGATGCTTAACAAGTTGAAGTTGAGTCCTTCAACATATGCAACATCCGTGATTTCTAATCCGCCTTCCTCTTGATGGATCCAATGCCTCTTATTTCACCGGAGCTTCATTTCCTCCAAATATGACTTTTGCTCCTTTAACTTCCTTGAATTTTGACAGATTTTTCTTGTTTCTGTCATATGTCCGGAATGACCACTATCCATGTACCAGGTTCCTTGGCACTCGGTTGTTCCTTGAACCTCGCAATCAAGAAATTAAGTTTTAGGTACCCATATTTGTCCAGGTCCCGAGGGGTTAGAATTGTAAGATGATCCAACCAACTTATAGCCAAATGATTTGACTCTAAGGGGTTGCCATCTATCGATGCCATAATCATAATTAATCTTGGCAAATTGCTTGGGGATTTTAGGTTCATACAATTGTCTCTTTTGTCTCGTATGCTTGTGTATATGTTTTAGCAATCGCCTTCTTTGGGTAATTGTGGTGTCTCTGAGTGTAGTGCCTAGGTGCATATGTGTCTTGCGATGAAAGCTCTTATACTTTTGGAATGGCCTTTGCTTGAGTTCTAGGCCTTTGCCATTTGGGCTTATATTCCATAAGTCTATGCTTGATAGTTCACATCATTCCAATCACTTGGCTTGGATATTTTCTACCATTCCCATCATATGTATTTCTTTCATAAATTTTCTGGGGTTTTGGTAGCTCTGTTTCTTCTTTACAGAGTATTTTCTATTTGGAGTTTGCTTTGAGAACTCGATTGGATCTCTTCTCACTGTCCCTTTGCGCACTCAACTCGTTTTCCTTTTCCTTTATAACCAAGGCCGCTTTGCTTGTAATTGTGCTTTGGAGTGAATGTGTGTGCACCCTTTGGAGTTTTGGATTTTTTAGACTCTTCATTGCTTGAAGATCCTTTTTCCAAAATTTCTTTTGGAGCTTGACATAGCACGAGGAATTAAATCCTAAGCCCGTCTTGTCTCCACATTCTCTTTGACTCATAATAAGATCATCCAATGATTTAGATGCCTTAGTGAATGAGGCAATCACATTTTGAGGTCATTCTCCCTCTTTTCTATGGCGGCTATTTACTCGCTTATTAGCTTGGCATTTTCACCTTTTAAACTTTCATTCTCATCACCTATTTGACTTAGAGTACTCGGCTCCTTAGTTAGTCATGAGTTTTGCTCTTAGTAGGCCGTTTTCCTCATTTAGTAGTGTGTGTGAGGATTTAATGTGTTCAAAATCTTTCATCATTTTGCCTAATGAATCGTAAAGATCATTGGGTGATGAAGTGTGTGTGTCACGATCACTATCACTAGAATCGAGTTTGATGAGTTGGAGTGTACCTCATCTTCTTGGTCAGGTTGATCTTGTTCCTTGGCCATCAAACAGATCGGGCTTCTTCTTCGAGTCACTTGAGTAGTCGACTTCACTACTCTCGACTCAACTATGTCTTTTGACTCAAAGATTTTCTCGCCCAACATCGCCTTTTTCTTTTCTTGTCTTCTTTCTCAAGACCTTTCTTTCTTCTTCATTCCCGTATTTGTTGACTACAGGATATGGGCAATCAATGTCATAGTGACCTGGTTGCCTACAGATTCAAAGATAGATATTCAACCGTTTGATCACTCTTTCCATTCTTGGATTGTCGACCCTTTGATATTCACTTTTTGATGATCTTTCTCTTGGTTGGCCCATCTTCCCTTGACTTGGAGGGAGCCGAGTGTCTTCTCGGAAGATTCGCCCTTGCCTCTCTTGTAGTTCTTATTAAAGAACTTGTTGAACCTTTTAACCATCGTGAGCTATTTCTTCCGGATCAATGACTTTTTGACCTCGGCTCTCTTTCCATCCTTAACAATTAGAGCAAATGTTTTGGGTACAAATTGTCTCTTCCTCGATATTTTCTTCTCAACTCAAATTCGTAGGCTTTGAGATCCGAGAATAGTTCATGGTTGGAGGTCTTCGATAGGTCCATGGAATGTCTTAGTGCCATGACCTTCATTTTCCATTCAACTCGAGACTTTTAGGATCTTCATACACATTTCCTTCTGTATATTCCTTTCCAAGTGCGAGATAGCTCGTTGGTGATTTCGTGAACCGAGCATCCAGTTGATCCAGGTTTTCTCCTGCGATCATTTTGAAATTCTCAAATTTTTGTACAACCACCGATAATTTATTTTCTTTGATTTGCTCACGAGCCTTCACAAATCAATGTTAGTTTGTCCCATTTCTTTAGCCGTTTTGCATGATTTGACTTTATTGAACATGGCTTTGTCCAAGGTTTTGTAAAGGATGTCCTTGGCTACATTGTCCAGGTTGTATCTTTTTCTCATCATTTGTCCATTCGGTTCTTGGTTTTTCAACCATAGCCGGGTCTAGGGGCAACATCCTCTTCACCTTCACCGCAGCTCTTCTTTTACAAATGTTCACCTTTAAGATTTGCGGTGCCCATCCTCTATCACTATCCACATCTCATCATGTAATCTTTGATAGGTGAGCACATACGAATTTTCCAATCATCAAATTCTTCAATTGTGAACATGGGAATACGTGTCAAATTTGCTTCCATTATAATAAATTTTAATGATAAAAGGAGTTTTGAAAATTTAAGTACTAAAGCGAGACTTTGAAAAGTTTGGAGATCTAGTTCAGTAACCAGTGTGGAAGGCTCAATGAACCAACCGCTCTGATACCACTTGTAGGTCCCAAGGGGTGTGAGTGTAAGGTTTAGAAGGGGGGTTGAATAAACCTTACCAAATTTTTCGATTTAGTCCTTTTAAAAGTTCAGAGTTGATACTACACATCTGTATCCTTGGTGGACAACCAATTTAGTTAATCAAGAGAGTTAGTCACTCAATTCACTCGATCGAGCTGTTGATAGAATAACTCAGTTGTTAAGACTAAATTAGCTCAACTGTGGTTTGATTTCAGCGGAAGACTTAACACCCTTAATTATGGTTAAGCAGAGATATAAAGCTTGATTTAGTACTTAGGAATTATCAGTTGGATAGCAAATATGTCAACAGATTTAAACAAATAAGATGCAGGAATTAAAGTGCTGAAATGTAAAAGACACGATAAGTTTTTATAGAGGTTCGAAGATGGGGTAATTCTTCTACTCCTCTCTTCTCCAACTCCCGAGGAATCCACTAGGTATTGATCAAGATATACAAAGTGGTAAAAGTCCGGATACAAGTCTTGATCACACAAATGACTTGATCCTTTGGGACTCGATCTGAGACGCCTTGATCACTCACCGGCTTCTCGTGCGACTCAACTTCTTCACAGGCACCGCTTGCTACTACACCCACTTGCTCAAGCTCTTTGGATTTGATCACTAAGCCCTCCAAAAGCTCAAGACTTGGTTCAACTCTTGAACCTTCCTACAATCCTTCGTGGAATGTAGAACCCTTGATTCTTGATAATTTCTCTTCAACTGATTGAAGTTATCTTTCCTTCACAGGTGAGTGTTGGATTGATGTTCTTCGTAGTGTAGGCTTGAGGATTGAGCGTTTAATAACTTGAGAATATTTCAGGTTACAAAATGTTTCTTTCTTGCTTGTATGGTCAAGGTAACCTATGTAATCTTCGTAACCTTTTCTCGAGTTATTCCTCACCTTTTATAGTAAGCTCTCAAAAATCGCCCGTTGAAGAGATAAGCTTATTTTTGAAAGTCACTTGTGGTCGTTGGCTTGTCTTGTTGCGCTCCTTGGAATTGCCATTTCCTCGTATGAATTGTTCTTCACCTTTTCGAGTTCGACACGGTGTAGTGGTTCCCATTGGTTTATTCCTTTTGCACGCTTCGGGATCTGAGCACTTCGAGAAAGGTAGCATGGAGATATTACTTGTTTAAGTAATTCTCTTGATTTACGTAACGGATCTTTTTCGATTATCTCGACTTGACCGCATTTCCTTGCTTTCCCCAGGTGACTTAGAGTCGACTTCCAATCATCGGATGACTCTTCTGTCACTTCAACTTGAGACTTGGATTTTCTTGAGTTGACTTGACCGATACTCCACTCACCGCATCTCGCCTTGCTCCTTCATGAGAGAGTTCCGTCTTCTCTTCTTTGCCGTACTCAAATGTCTTGCAAAATGAGTCTTCCTTCTAGTCTCCGATTGTCTTCTTGCATGTTTGGGCATAGGCGACTTAACTCAAACTTGACCAGCCCTATTTATTACAATGCGCTTTTACAACAAAAAATTGGGGTGCCAACTTCCTATTCTAAGTTTTACATGGCATTCATCAAAATCTAAACAATAAATTTCCCAACAGTTGTTCGCTTCATGGTAGGCCTCTGGTTCCACCTCGGGTGGTGGCATTGCTAGTGCATTGGCTGCCAAAGCAGTCTCCAAAGCAGTATCCCGCTGAGACAAGGCCTGTGTGAGGTCCTCGATCACCGTCATCTGTTTGATGATAGTCTCCTCGAGGTGTTCGATGGTGTCCCTTGACATGTACGCGTCCATCTCCCACTTGGTGCGGCCGTCACTGGTGCGTTCTATCTTCTTGCGAGTATTGTCCAAGCGTTCCTGGATCAACTGAATTTGATCGTCGCATGCGCGGATGGTGTTTTCGCGATCTTTAGCAAGGAGAGTAAGGCTATTCTTCTCCTCTTAGCTCTTCGCCAGGAGGTGTACTAGTTCGCGAGTGCGGTGATGTTCCCCGGTTAGCTCGGAATTGGGCCGAAAATGCCTGGTGCCAATATAGCTTTAACGCCTTATAGTAGTCCCACTCAGCACGGGCCTCAACTACATCCCACCAGGTCGGGGGCGCTGGATCCATCCTGGTCAAACACAACTAAGATGGACTAGATGAATATAGATGGAAAGATAAGGAAGAATAAGGAAAGTCAGTCAAGAGTCAACTAAGTCAAGACAAGTATGACTATGGAATCTCCAAGTATAAAGTTCTTAACTCAGTCTAATCATCAATGATACGGTTCTTTGCTATTTTGAAATCGATTTCACACTTAATTAGTCAAGTCGCGGTACTACCCAACACAGACCGAGGGTCCTATCCTGGGTCAGCTTGGTGTAAGTTTCCATCTTACTAGCCGAGCTCTGATACCACTTAAACTGTCAAGCCCTAGACGGGAGGCGACGACGATCAACCACTTAAACAGAAATAAACCCAACAGTCTAGACAAATGATACAACAATCCCAAGTGAAACAGAGTCTAAAGCAGTGGAAATAAAATAAACATAAGTACGAATTACAACTTAAAGTCTAGAAAGATCCAAATACATCCGACATAATAACCTGAATAAGTTTACAGGCCAAAACTAAAACATAAAGTACACAATATCCAACTTAAATGTCAAAGGGTCCTACGCCCTTAAATTACAGTCAAAGAGAGAAAAGAGTAGCAGAATAAACGGGAGACCAACATCAGTAGAAGTACATGAAATAAGAACAATCATTAGTAAAAAGGTGCAAGTTCGACATGCGGGATGAGGGTAATCAGCCCGTGGCCGGTTCGACATCTTCAACATAGTCCTCATCTAAAGGTTAGAAAACAGGAGGGGATGAGACAGAAATCTCAGTGGCTGGGGTGATCGTGTGCAAGTGTGGCGATATATATAGTTAATGCAAAAAAACAGTTGTATGAAAATGCGTGAGATATGATGCATAATTTCACACACAGTCCACAAGCGCCGTGATAAATATATTTAAGTAATATACTTATACAGTTTAAGAAACAGTTCGTGATCACACAGGCACTGTGTGATTCAGGCAAGACATGTAGGATTGCGTACGGAATGTAACGCCAATCCCATGCAAGACAAGTAGTGGTTGCGTATGGATTTGTAGCGCCAACCAATGCAATACAAGTAGCGATTGCGTACAGATTTGTAGCGCCAACCAAACGGGCCCAATTAACTCCAAAATCGTGTGGATCAGACAGCGATTCCTTCGTTCTTCCTTGTAACTCCCCGAGCAAGATAGTTCAAGACCTGTCACCTTATCGCTCCATAGACAAAGACAAATCCACAGTAGAGCTAGCTAGGCCCGGATTGTCATAATCATGATTATACCTCAAGTACTACGACCCGCTTCCCTTGACAAACTCGTCCCTCGATTGGGGATTAGGGCGATGGGGTCGAGACTGAATAGCGATCAAGCTGTCCGTTCCATCTCCGATGTATCCATTCCGATCGTGAGCTCGACACAACAAGTTGACTCAGCAGAAAGTAAATACAAGTTCGTACTCAACTGTGGCAAATGAGTATTATTGATTCAGAGAAGCAGTTCAGGAAACATTTTCGAAAATTACGAGTGGCAATTATGACATTGGTGGAGTTATTTGGATGAAGATGATTATCGAGAGGATAAGCAATATTCGATATCTTTATAGATTAGGTGGAACATAAGTCCCTGTTATAGATTCGAAATCGCAAGACGAGGATGTCGCCCCGCGATCGTGTATTAATCTGTCAAGACGATCCGATAAGTCAAGGAATTTTTGAGAAAATAAAATATTTCAATTAATTATTAAAGTCAGAGGGTCCAGGGCTGTTTCTTTAAAAGAAAAATAATTTGAGTTAGGTCCTTGTTAAAAAGAAAATTTACAATTAGCCCCGTTTTGTAAAAACCAATACTATTGGGGTTAAAAATTGAATAATTAAATGTCCCGACCTTGAAAAATTATGAGGTCAGTTCCTAAATTCTCTAAATTGTTCAGAGATTCAGGTTTGTAAGTCTTGAGGTCGAGGTTTTATAAAAATTTCACATTGGCTCCAAATTTGTTAAAATTGTTATTTCGGGCCCTAAGTTTAAAATAATTGGAACTCACAAATCGGTAGGGCTTTTAATGTGATTCCAGTTGGAAAATGTCACTAAGGTCAATGGGATATTGGGACAAAAACATTTTTAAAACAAAATAAGTATAGGTCCCTTAACTTTTGAAAATCTCATTTTTGTCCCATTTTGAAATAATTGCCTTTAAGGCTTTTAGGGGTCCAATTGTTATGAAATTTGAACCTTGGGTCCAAAATATAATTATGTTATAGTTAAATTAGTATTTCCAGGTACATGGGCTGTATAATTCCTGGAAATTTCATTTGGGTCCTCAAGTTTAATCTTTTACAATTTGGTCCCTCAATTTTAGTAAAATTACTTTCCAAGCCCTAAACACTTGGATTTTTGGAATACACTTAAAATATGTTATTTCCAGTCCCTTAAGAGTTAAAATTTCAAATTTTAAAATCTGGGTCTGGTACAGTTTCGAAAATTGCAATGTAGCCCTTAAACTTCTAAAATTTTACAATCTAGTCCTTGGGCTTTTAAAGGTTGATTTTATTTATCTTAAAATGCTTAAAAATTTATTAAAATATCCAAACATCATTTGTAAACCAGAGTACAGTCCCAAAACTCAAAAATTACAGAGGGGTCCCTTAAGTTTTATTTTCTTACAATTAAGTCCACCAACTTTCCATTTTTGCATTTTAAGTCTAAAAATTGAAATTTAATCAATTATGCTCGACTTGTCCAGGTTATAAGTTATAAAAACATGGATTTCAAGGATCATACACATACATGTCCATTTCATACAAGAATTCATCAAATACAACAATAAAGTGCACATGCATGCACCTATTTTTTCAATAAATAGCATTTTTGAGCGACACTTGAGAATTTTTACAACTTGATACATGAAATTAACATGCAATACATATAATATATATATATATATATATCTCAAGTGCTCAAAATTAAAATACTATATACATTTAAATAAAAACACCTAGAAATTGGAAAGATTTTTCCACCCACCTTAAAAATTGGAGAGTTGTGAAAAAAAAAGGATAAATTTCACAACTTGATATGAGGTCACTTAGGTCATCCCCTAAGTCAAGAAATATCAAAAATTAAGAGCTGGAGAAATGAGTGAAAAATTAAAAAGAGAAAGGTGAGAAAATTGGAAATACTACACTTTACCTTGTGTAGTAGGTGAATTGGAACTAGTTGAAGCTTCAAAGTTGGAATTTTTGGCTCACCCTCAAAACCACTTAAGGTCAGCCCCTATTTCTCAAAAATGAAAAAGGGGTGTTAAAATTTGGAGAAAATAGGAAGAAGAAGAGAAAAGGGTTCTAGTGTCCAAATCTTACCTTGTAGTCCAAATTCTCTAATAATTTCTCTTCAAGTCTTCAAAGGTGACCACCATGCATGCATGTGCTTAATTAGGTTCCTATGTACCTCCAAAAGTCAAAATCAAACTTAAGTTAAGAAGAGAAGGTGATGAGTTATAAGGTATCAAGTTGAATTGAAGAATGAAATTTCTTACCTTTGAGGGGGGGTTGGGGGGTTCGAATATTTGGAGTAAATAGGAAGAATGTTTATTTTTGTTTAAGTGTTTGAAGAAAGAAGAAGTGTTTGATGATATGAAGAAGATGTTCTTGAAAATGTGAAGGATGTTTGAAGATATGATGAGTGTATTCTTGAAGATATGAAGGTACGTTTGAAGATGTGAATGAATTGTGTTTGAAGATTTGAAGATGTGAAGAAATTATTCTTGAAGGTTTGAAGATATGAAGAAATTGTGTTTGAAGATTTGAAGATATGAAGAAATCTTAGATAGAGATTAGAGAGCAGGAGGAGAATTAGTTTGAAGATTAGAATGTGTTGGTGAAAATGAACAAATTTTGTTCATTTTTGGCCATCTTGGCCGTCCACATTAGGGGGAGAGAGAGGGTTTTTTTTTTGTTCAATTTTGTGTCTTGTAATTTGTCTCTTGCATGGAAACAAAAGGAAGTCAAAGGTATGAGCAAGGGATGGATAGAGAAGGAATGTTGGTTAAGTGGGAAGATGTTGGGAAAAATAGTAATAAAGAATTGGTGTATAAGACAATGTGTATAATGTTTGAATTATTGGTGTAATTATACACAAGATTACTACATAAGGTGTATATGTACAAGAGTTGGGTGGTATTTCTACACCAAAATTATCCTCATTGCCGTCCACCTAGGGGCATTGTGGTAATTCCATATTTTTTTTCTCCCAAATTTGATGATAATAGATGAATAATATCAATCTCCAAAATAATTAGTGATTTCCTTGATCACTTATAAGTTTCATGATCACTTATTCTAAATCAAATTCTTAATTCTATAAGGTATAAGTCTCTAAAATAAATAGTCTCTTAAAATTCTAAGGTGATTAATAAATACACAAATAATAATAATGATCAATCAAGTGATCATAAATGTGAAATAGAACTAAGAAATGATTATGATCACAAGTAATAAATAAAAATGAAATTAAATGCAAATATATTTATTATTAATATTTATCCATCAAAGTGATGCGGTAAAATAGTCGATAAAATACATAGACGATAAAAGATCAAATAGACGCTCGGAAAAATCGGGGCTTCACAAATACAAATTTAGAAAATTACAAAATATATAAATAAATATTTTACTACAAGAAAATTAATAGTTAGTCGTTAAGAAAAGAAATCCAACCGGTCTGTAACACGTTAAAAGTTGAAAGAAATCAACAATCGTGAAAGAAGTGAAAATATGTGTTATTAGTATACACCATAAAGTAAAAATGATTCCAATTATAATGATGTATCTACTAGTTAAGTCAAGTAGTAAGTAATTTAATAAAATCAAGTATGAGACACTTGCTATTTCAATAAAGAAGTTGAATTTTTAATAAAATGAACCTCAAGTGCTATAGTTTGGAAAACAAAAATAGAAATTTTACTATATGCGTTTTCAAGACAATGATATTGTATTTTTTTAAATACAATTTAGTAGTTGATAGTTTCCAAATATTATAAAGATGAAAAGGTTTATTTGTAAAACACGAAATTGTATTTATTTGAAATAGTGTTAAACACTACTATAATATGCTAAAAATACTAAATTTTTATAATACAAGTTTGATAGATCAAGATAATAGATTTTTGAGTAAGGATACCGAGTTTATAGTATAGAATATTTCCAAATTGAAATTTTATCTCAAATTCTTGAAGTTTAAAGTAATTTTGTTTAAATCAAAATGATAGTTTTGCATAAAGAATGGACTTTTAATAATACTTTTTCTTTTGAATTTAAGATGAAATAGATAATAGTCGTTGAATATTAAGAATTAAGTAACAACATAAATCAAATAGTAATATCATATCGTTAGGTAATAAACAACGCTAGAGTCGATGACATAATATGTTATGCAAAATAAATAACAAAATGAGAATAAATTATTGGAATATTAAATATAATATCGGAAAAATATCCTCGATCGTGTCGTCTACGGTTAAAATATCTGGGGCCTCACACAATTTCATATACATACAGTGACTTTCCATTTCCGATTCTTGTTTTCAAGTTTTTCATAATACTTGATTTAGTAAAATAGAACAATTTGTACCCAATTTTATAATAATTGTCTTTGTGCTTGAATATTTATAAGTAATAAAGGTATGCTTTTAAAATGAACTGAGAGTTTATCGAAAATATCAGATTATACCGATTATATGAAAGCCATTTAATTTTTCTTTAGAATTCTCAGCTATGATCCACATATTTTTTTTAACTAGTTACTTTTATTCTTTCAAATATTTATAATATGTCTCATTTGGTTTAATCTTAAAATCTATCTATATATGTGACGTTAACCTCCAAAATTATTTAGATCAATCTCAACTCATTAATTTCAAGTATAACCATTTAATTTTAAATATTTGTTATTCTTAGTTTTCACTCTTATTTGTTGTAATTATTTAATTTACTTAGTTTTTATGAATGTTATGTTAGTATTTGAACTGATATATAATTTGTAATATATAATTACTTTTTCAGTAGTCAAATTGTTACATATTAAATGACCAATTTATTTATTTTTTCTTTTGTATAGCAGATATGATCTCTTAGATTAATCCAATTTTAGCTTATGTTTCACTCTTTCACACCATTTTATTAAAATTAATTATTTTGGTATACGTTTTTACTATAAATATGTATCATATTGATATTTTAAACTTATAATTTTTAAGTGTGTAATTTTCAAATGACATTCAAGTTTTATCACAAATGTCAATTTAATACATATGGATTTTTTTATTAAGTTTGTCTACCTTATTTGTTTTTATAAATTTATCTATACAACTTTTAACACTTTTTGGCACTAGTTTTTAATATTTATAGGATATAAAATAATTGAAATCTTGAAATCATAATATATTAAAAATAATAAATTAGAATCTAAAGCTTATAATGTTATATATAGAAAATTAAGTAAAAATTCATATCAACACATATAGTTAAAATTGAAAAGGTAACATTTTTGCCATGACAAACTTGTTTTAGTTCCTCTTTTTTTTTCATGTTAATCTTATTCCTTTTATTTTGTACTTTTTATTTTACAGATATGGCTAATTAAAATAAAATATACATGAAATTGCAATAAAAATAAAATATGAAACTCTCTTGTTTTCAATATTAATTCTTTAACAACCATCAATAAATTAATTTTTAAATTGCATATTACTAATTGAGGGAGAATTTTTCGACCATAAAGGAATTATGTATTTTTTCTACTTTTTATTTATCATCAAAACCACCTAAATATTTTTTATTTTATGCTTTATTATCGTGTATATTGTACTTTGATCTTTTTCTTATAAATTATAATATACATATTTAATTATTGATAAAATTTAAAAGAATATAAGAAATATATAATTTTGCATCATACAGAATTTAAATAGTTAAAATTTTCTTCTATAACGACTTGTGTATATGTTTGGAACATATAGTTCAAGATTTTGAAACTTAGTTTAAATTTGAAATTGATTTTATAAGAAATTTATAGTATTCTTAGTGTTATGATTAAAAAAATATATTTTCAGATTTGGAAATCTTTTTTGGGCTATAATGAACATCTCTCATATAATTAAACAAAAAAGATTAAATAAATAACAAAACTATAGAAAAACATAAATTCTTAATTTTTACGTTGTGTTGAACTTTATAATGTTAAAATTTTCTCATGTGAAGTCCTTATATATGCTTATGACATATGGTTAGAAAGCTCTCAAAATCTAGTTTAATATGAAGCTAATGTTATTTGGAAATTCAAAATACTTTAAGAGTTATAGATGAAAGAATAAATACTTTTAAAATTTAGAATATAAATGGTCGCATTGTCTTATAATTGAACAAATAGAAGCTAAATAAATATCAAATTACTTAGTTGTCCTAAACTTTTACTATATCTAAATGATATTTTTGTCCAATCAAAAATTACAAGAATCATTCACAAATTTAAGAGATTATTATTATTATTATTATTATTATCATATAGATATAGATTATAGATTATAGATTATAGATTATAGATATAGATTGATTATAGATTATATATTATAGATGGTTATTATTATTTTACATTCAACTCTAAAATTCTATATCTGGATATCGAATTACGAGCTACAATAACTCGATGTTACAGTGTCGAGTTACATTGTCGAGCTACAATAACTCGCCGCTAGAGTGTTGAGTTGTAGTGTCGAGCTTCAGTAACCCGGTGCTACAGTGTCGTCTTCATCATTCACCCCAACCACCATTAAAGATGCAACAAGGTTTTCAACATCAACAATCTAAACCTAAAGGCTAAAATATCTAAACCTAACCTAATTCAACAAAAAATTATCAAGAGGAGTCTCCCGCAAAGGAGTTGTAAGTCTCGTCAGATGGCCTGGTTCCAATTAACCAACTCAAGGAGTTCATTATGGGGACTAATAAAGACAAGTTTGACGGAAGATCCAAGTCATCCCTAACTTACACCAAGCCATACACACGGATAATTGACAATTTGAAGATGTCTGATGGTTATCAACCCCCAAGTTCCAACAATTTGATGGCAATGGCAATCCAAAACAACATGTGGCTCACTTCATTGAAACATGCAATAATGTTGGGACTTATGGAGATCACTTAGTGAAGCAATTCGTCCGATCCTAGAAGGGAAGTGCATTTGATTGGTACACCGATTTGGGGGAAAATTCAATTAATACTTGGGAACAGTTAGAACAAGAGTTTATCAACCGTTTCTATAGCACACGACGAACAATTAGCATGATTGATCTTAGAAATTTACGCCAGTGGAGGGAAGAGTATGTCATTGACTACATCAATCGTTGGAGGGACTTAAATCACAACTGCAAAGATCAATTGGCGGAAGCTTCAGCAATTGACATGTGTATCCAAGAAATGCATTGGAGTCCATGCTACATACTTCAAGGAATTAAGCCAAAAACTTTTGAAGAGCTAGCAACTCGAGCACATACCATTGAAATAAGTTTGAACTTTGACCAACAAGAATGTCCAAGTGATGTGAATGATGATGATGATGATGACGATGATAAAGTGGAGCCATCTTCAACTTCTCGACGCTCCTAGATACGAGCTTAAACCATCTAAAGTTGTCAAAATAAAATATGTCCAAATGCTCCTTGATAAGAGCCTAAACTATCAATAACACTCCTTGACATGAGTATAAAAGGTCCATATCTCAAACTCAAATGTTTACTCCTTGATACGAGTATAAACTATCAACATGTCTCAAATTCAAATGAGTACTCCTTGATATGAGTATAAACTATCTATATGTCTCATATTCAAATGATCACCCCTAGAAGCGAGTATAAACCATCTAAAATTGTCAAAAAAATAAAAATTGCCCAAATGCTCCTTGATATGAGTATAAACTATCAATCACACTCCTTGACATGCGTATAAAATGTCCATATCCCAAGTTCAAATGTCTATTCCTTGATACAGTATAAACTATTAATATATCTCAAATTTGAATAAAAGCACTTTGATACGAGTATAAACTATCATCATATCTCAAATTTAAATGAATGCTCTATGACGCACGAGCCTAAACTACATGTTACTCCTGGCCCACATGAGTATAAACTGTTTATGGCACTCCAAAAAAACTATCTCAGGGTACGTAGGTAGCTTAGAATTTTCTAAGTTTAGTCATACTATTGTGATGAATTATGTTCATGGCAGAAAATAAAAGAAAGTTAGGAAACGAACCCCTTAAACAATGTTCTCTGTCTGTTGTGGTGTGCAACATCATCTACATTGGCTTCTCGTGGCTCCGGAGATTTGGGACTCTTTTTAATCCCTTCCAGTGACGCTTAGCTGGGGACATCCTCTCTCTCGTTCACTGGCCTGACCTTCAATAATGCAACGGTATGGCCATGAAATCGACTCTTGTGCTGGTTGTTAATGAATTGCTTATGAACTCCATGCCCTTGATGGTGTCTCCTTACTTGGCAAGTCTATCCTCGACGATGAGTTGCTTGCTAATTCCACACCATTGATGATGTCTCCTTGCTTGGCGAGTCTATTGTTGGCAACGAGTTTCACACCCCTGACAACGCCTCCCCACTTGGTGAGCCTATTGTTGATGGGCAGTTGCTTGATGATGTTTCCATACTTGGCAAGTTTGTCATTGGCAACGAGTTTCTTTGTGATATCTCCATGGCGTCCCTCCATTTAGATTGATCTTGAATGACGTTTGCTTAATGAATCCACATCCTCGATGGTTGCAAAATCGACGTCCTAGATGGCTTTCTCCCGCCTGGCGAGTCTGTAGCTGGCGATGAGTTATTTGCAAATCAACATCCTTGATGGCATTTCTGCACTTGGCAAGTTCGTTGATGGCGACGATGGCGTTTCTCCATTTGGTAAGACCATCGGTGGCGGTAAATCATTTGCAAAATCCATATCATTCATGATGTTTCTCCACGTGGCAAGTCTATCGGTGGCGGCGAGTCATTTGCAAAATCCATATCCTTCATGGCGTTTCTCCATTTGGTGAGTCCTTCAGTGGCGATGAGTTATTTGCAAAATTCACATCCTTCATGGTGTTTTTCCATTTGGCGAGTCCTTCGGTGGCGATGAATTATTTGCAAAATTCACATCCTTGATGGCGTTTCTCCACTTGGTGAGTCCTTTAGTGGCGACTTCACATCCTTGATGGCATTTCTCCACCTGGCGAGATGTATGCGAGATCTACATGGCGCCTCTCCACTTGGCTTGGTATTGAATGATGCTTACTTGAGAATTCCACATCCTTGAAGGCATCTCCACGCTTTGACGAGTTGCTTTCGAGACCTACACGGATGCTCCTTACTTTGACGAGTTGCTTTCGAGACCTACATGGATGCTCCCTACTTCGATGAGTTGCTCCGAGATCTACATGGATTTTGTCCGCCTTCGACAAGTTGCTTCCACATGGCGTCTCTCTGCTTAGCTTAATTTTGAATGATGCTTGCTCGCGAAATCTACGTCTTTTTACAGTTTTTCCTCGCACGACGAGTCTGTTGATGGTGATAAGTCATTTGCAATATGCACACTTTGACACCTCCCTACGTGGCTTTGCCTTTGATGATGCGGCACTCCAAAATTTGCGAGAAAGTTGATTCCTCCGGCTGTCGATGATTTTCTTGCAAGGCCCCCTTCTCGATCGGGTTCCTCGTCTAATGTAATATTGCATCCAGAAAGAAGAAGAATTATTTTTCAAACACACCATGGATAATTTGCAACAAAAAAAAAAAAAACTAGACGCTAATATATTCATGGAACTCACTGCTCAAAGCAACAACAAGATGCTAAAGAATAAAACGGATCAGATGCAAGGCAGCAGATGTTCCTATCGTGTGGTGATGGAAAAATAAAGCACCTATGACACCCTTTATATAGATGCTAAGAATGTATGTTCCAAATTATTGTTATCCAAATTATTGTAGGAGAATGAGGTTGTAAAAGAACTATTATAGTTGGCCAAAGAGTCCTACGTAAACAATGGTTGCTCTAACTTAAACTCTTGGAGGTGCAGCACAAATTTTGCAAATTTACACGTCATCAGACTCATTGGTTTAGAGGAATGAACTTTGAGTTTGAAAGAAGCATGATCTAATTTGGGAAATAGAATTTAATTCAAAAAGGAGTTCCAGCTTATGCTCAATTGAAGAGTCCGTGGTTGACGTTTGAAAGCAGAAGCAATGTGGTGGAATTTTGTTTCGAATTCAAATCTATTTTTATGTGGGCTGGTTAAAAAAATGGAAGAGAGAATCCCGATGATAATGGGCTAAATCCATTATGTAATTCAACTTCAACTTGATGAAGTTTGCTTTTGATTATTGAAAGAGTCTGTATGTAATATGCCAAATCCAAAGGTTACATGCTTACGTAAAGCCCATCTATTTGAGAGTTTCAAAATCAATGTCCATCCATTTTAAGCCCAAAGTTTAAATGAGTTTATCAAAGCAATTGTCGCGACTTATTCACTTCAAGACACATCCTCCGTGAATAAGTTTAAATGAGTTCAAAGCAATTGTAGACAAATTAAATTTGCACCATTTAAATGGTGACAAATGTGAAATTTTATATTAAATATCAATTTTTTATTTCCTATTTATATTTGGGAAACTAATTAAATTTAATTCCTAAATTAAATAGTTAATTAATTGATATTTTTATATATGTTTTATTGGCCAATTAAAGATTGCCAAATATCAAATTCTTATAAATCAAGATTTATCTTGATTTATTATTATTTCTTTTGATAGTTATATCTTGAAGGACCAATCAAATTAGAGTCATCACCATATGAGTTATCCAAAGACCCATCTCCTACAAGTATAAATAGGGGTCATTCTCAAGGAATTAAATCACAATTCAAAGAGAAGAAATCCAAGCAAGGAGGCGGGAGAGGAAATTCTCTCAAGTTAAGAAGAACAAATTCAAGGAGATCCACGGTGTTCAAGACGTTCATCGCGGAGTTCACTCAAATCACGGCGTTTGATTCGGGAATAAGCTTTCAGGCCCTCGAGTTAACGTTATTGAAATAAAATCCATTTTGGAGGAAGATCGAAGAGTCAAATCCACCAAGAATTGCTCATATCTAAGTCAAATATCGTCAAATATATCACGTCAAATATATCCCTCGGATTAACGTTATTCAAATTCAAATTCAAGTTTGGAGAAGATCAAACTGAATATTTCATCTTCAAATTCTCAAATTCCAGATATTATATTCTTTAAGAGAAGAATCAGAGGATTTTCTAGAGATTGGAATCCATATTTAATATTTTGATTCATATAAATTCAATGTGTACTATTTTTTTTGTTTGTTAATTTGCGACAATAAAAATTTGTGTTACAGTTACGCGCATAAGGAATTTTAATGTTGGAGCGCAAACTTAAATTACTTAAAGAATAATAACTGTTAGGGCGATTTTTGATCACCTAAAAAAATTTCCAAAATAATAAAGATTGGTTTTTGATTTGTTTTTCCTTTCTAAACTTATGATATGATTAGGACTTTTTAGATTTGGAAAGAAATCATATTGATATGGTATTGATATATTAGGACTCTTGGATAGTTATCTTGTTTCCTAACATAATTGATTTACTTGTCATATATTTGAATATATCTTCTTTCCTTGTGTATTAGGTCTCTTGAAGGGTTTGGACGGCTATATAAAGGGAAGAGGACGTGCATAATTTATGCACAAAAAATACACCAGAGATACAAGAGTCTTAAGAGAATTAAGAGTCATTCAAGCACAAGTAGTCTGAACTGCCCTGGATGCGATCTCGAATGTGACTACATCTGAGATCACATTCAGCCCTGCAGATTGTGTTTGTTAGCTTTTCATCCATTGTCTTAGTATTGTGATTAACAAAGTCCACACATGTCTATTGTTGGATGAGTTGAATTACATAGATCAGATATACTCTAAATCGGAGTTTTCGTTGAGTTTCTACTAGTTAGTTTTTAGTATTTTTGTATACGGGATCAAACTATTTTTACTAGTGGAAAATTTTGCCATATTGGCACGTCTATAAGCTTGTTGGCTTGTAGACAATTTTTATTTCGTGTGTCTCTTTATTGTTTTCAAAATTCCGCTGCATGTGATTATGAATGTGACCACATCTGCAATCACATCCTTACTCTACAAAACTTTTGGTAAATATCCGTTCTATAATTCTTTCAATTGGTATCAGAGAGCCTACACTTGACGACACTAAGTGTTGATCCTGAGTGTTTGTTAGCATGGATACTCAAAACAACCCCACTTTCGTCCCCCCATTCTTGATGGCTCCAATTATTCTATTTGGAAGGTCAAAGTTAGGTCCTACATCAAATCAATTGATGAAAGGGCTTGGCGTACAATCCTTACCAGGTGGTCACCTCCGAAACTCATTGATATTGAAGGTGAATACAAGGACACAGGAGAAATTGATTGGACTAATGATGAATTAATTTTGTCCAATTATAACTCGAAGGCATTGATGGCAATCTTTGGTACTGTGGATCAAAATATGTTCAAAATTATAGCAAATTTTACTGTTGCCAAAGATGCTTGGGATACTCTGCAGAGTCATTCTGAATGATATGCTAGTGTGCGAAAAACCAAACTTAGGTTGCTTACCAATAAGTTTGAAAACCTTAGAATGCATGAGGATGAGAATATATCCACCTACAATGCCAAACTGTTTGATATTGCCAATGAAGCTCAAGCCCTAGGTGAACCCATTTCCAATGATAATCTTGTGAGCAAAATGATGAGATCTCTTCCCATTAGGTACAACATCAAAATTTCATCCATAGAAAAAGCCCACAATATGTCCGCCTTGAGTCTCGAAAAACTTGCTGGCATTCTTCAAACCCATGAGATGAATATGGCTCAACAGATGGAGAGTATGGGTCAAAAAGTTACTTTTCAAATTGAGTCTCCCTTTCAACTTGAGTCTCCTTTTCATCTTGAGTCAAAAGTTACCAATGATTTTGCTGATCTTACGAATGAGATTGAAAAATCTGATCTAGGAGATGACTCTATGGCCATGTACTCGAAAAAGTTTGATAGGATCCTTAAACTCAAAAGTCAGAAAAAGTCTCAAAATTTCACAAAGCCTTTTAAGTCTGAGCAAGCAAGTTCCCTCAAAAGAACACCTTTGATAAGAATCAAGAACGTTTTTTAGTGATAAAACGAACAAGTCTGACACTAGAACCCTTGACTCCATTAGGTGTAGGGCATTTACTGGGTATGGTCACTATGCTACCCAATGTGGTAATACTCTTATGAAAAAGGGAATGAGCTTGACTGTGACCTTGAGTGATAACGAATCTGACAGTGAGAAGAATGAACAGGAAGAACCCAAGGTTCTGACCACCTTGGTGAAAGATCGAAAGTCTCTCCAAATAAATCCTTCAGGTGTCGCCAGAGGTGTGGCCCGAGATGTGATCTTACCTTCTCTGATCACATCTAAGGTCACATCTGAAGAACAGGATCTCTTATCTGTCTCTAACCTTTTTTGTTTCAATTCTACCTCTACTCCTGATGATGTTGAATAGGATGATGAATCTGATGATGAAAGTCTGGAAGACACATACGCGAACCTATATAAGATTGGCTGAAAAGGATTAAAGTGAACGAGATGCCGAAAAAGGAGAATGATCGACTCAAGAAGGAGAATGATGATCAAAGGGAAGTGGTTAATAGATTGGAGGCCTCTCTTACCAAGAACGAACTTGAGTTCGAAAAGGTAAATTCTAAACTTGAAGAGTCTCTTGAAAGCATGAAAAAGTTTAATTCTGGGAAAGCAAAACTGGATGATATTCTTTCCATGGTAGTGATGATAAAGCTGGCCTTGGTTATAAAACTCCGGTTTTTGTTAAAGCAAAAGAACAAGGAGAATCCTCAGGTTCCTCCAACAATAAAAGGAATTTTTCCTAGAAATCTAAACCATGGAAATGTCACTTTATTTGTCATTATTGCCATGCTCCTGGACACATTAAACAATTCTGTTATAAATTGAAATCGGATTTAAGGTCTGGACGCCAGATGTCATCACAGATGTTACGACATCCTCGTAACCATTTTTCAAAATCTGTCTTGGTCAAAAAATCTGATGTTAAATGTCATGTTATCTATACTTCCTTGAGATCTAACGTTGCAGGATCTTGGTACTTCGATAGTGGATGCTCACGACATATGACAGGTACCTTGGAGTATTTAACTGACTATGAAGTTTACAATGGTGGCAATGTTACCTATGGAGGTGGAGCTAAAGGGAAGATAGTTGGGAAAGGGACGCTGAACGTTGAAGGACTACCCAAGCTATGTAATATGATTCATGTAGTTGGTCTTAATGCTAATCTCATCAGCATAAGTCAACTATGTGATGATGATCTCTATGTAAAGTTCAACAAAAATTCTTGTGAAGTGTTCGATGAGTCCGACACTTGTATCCTTACTGGCTTGAGGTCGTCTGACAACTGTTATCAGTATTGTAATGAGAAACTTTGTCACAGGGCACACACGAATGACACTGATCTATGACATAAAAAATTAGGTCATGTTAGCCATAAAAAGCTAATGGAACTTGTGAAATTTGAAGCCGCTGTTGGTTTGCCTAAATTGTCTATGAAAAGTGTCAGTGTTTGTGAAAGTTGTCAAAGGGGTAAACAAAATAGAGTGTCGTATCAAATGACATCACATTTCCACACCACTAGATGTCTGGAGTTAGTTCATATGGATCTCATGGGTCCTATTGAGATTGAAAGTGTGGGTGGTAGAAAGTACTCTTATGTTGTTGTCAATGATTTTTCATGTTATACGTGGGCTTATTTTCTACGTGAGAAATCTGAAACTTTTGATTTCTTCAGAAGCTGGCATAAAAATGTTTGCAACTTGTATAATTTAACTGTTGCCAGAATTAGATCGGACCATGGTAAAAATTTGAGAATTCTTTTTTCTCGTCTTTCTGTGATAGAAAGGGGATTTCTCATGAATTTTCCGCACCTAAAACTCCACAACAAAATGGAGTGGCAGAGAGGAAAAATCGTACATTGCATGAGATAGCCCATGTCATGCTTAGTTCAAAAAAACTTTCTAAAAGGTTTTGGGCTGAAGCTCTGAATACTGCTTGCCATATAGCTAATCGTGTGTATTTGAGGCATGGATGTTCTATGACCGCTTATGAAATTCTTATGGGAAAGAAACCTAACCTTGGTAAATTCGATTCTAAAAGTGACAAGTGTCTTTTTCTAGGTTACACTTCGAATAGTCATGCCTATCGAGTTTATAATCTTCGTACTAAGACAATCATGGAATCTGTAGATGTTGTCTTCGATGATCTCTCAGATATTGCAGGGAAGAGTGAAGAAGATCATGTGGCTCTGCTCGAGTTTGTGGAGACTGCCCCAGCGAAGGATGTAAGCACAAATGTAATGGAGAATATGACTGAAGCCCCATCCACAGCTGTCTCAAATGCAGAACCAAATGTGATGGCATCTGAGCCCACATCCGTGTCTGCTGCAGCTGAGTCAGACTCTGACTCTGACAATGAACCTGTTGAAGAAACTAATAATCCAATCATGGATCGTGGCAGTGACATACCTACAAGGATTCAGAAAAATCACCCTACGTCTCAGATCATTGGTAACACTACTGATGGTATTAAGACAAGAGGGAAAGGTAGAGTGAACTATCATGATATGGTAAGAATGGTCTGCTTCTCTACTGATTGTATCAATGTGAGAACATGCTGTTTTGTGTCCAATTTTGAACCTAAGAATGTTGTTGAAGCTCTTAAAGATGAATTTTGGATAAATGCTATGCAAGAGGAACTAGATCAATTTGTCAAAAATGATGTGTGGTTTTTAGTCCCTCGGTCAGAGGATGTTAATGTCATTGGAACAAAATGGATTTTCAAAAATAAAACAGATGAATATGGCAAAATTGTTCGCAACAAAGCTCGTTTAGTTGGTCAAGGGTACACTCAGGTTGAGGGGGTGGATTTCAATGAAACCTTCGCTCCTGTAGCCCGTATTTAGCCCATACGTTTGTTGTTTGCTATTGCTTGTTACTTGGGATTAACTCTTCACCAAATGGATGTAAAAAGTGCTTTCTTAAATGGATTTCTAGATGAAGAAGCTTTTGTTGAACAGCCTAAAGGCTTTGAGGACCCTTTTAAGCCTAACCACGTGTATAAGCTTAAAAAGGCTCTATATGGTCTCAAACAAGCCCCTAGAGCTTGGTACGGTAGGCTAACTGAGTATCTTCTTCAAATTGGTTTTAAACGTGGTGAAGTTGATAAAACCTTGTTCATTCAAAGAAAAACCACGACATCATGATTGCTCAAATCTATGTTGATGACATTGTTTTTGGTTCCTCCTCTGATAAACTGTTAAAGCAATTCATTGCTTGCATGTCCTCCACTTTTGAAATGAGTATGGTAGGTGAGTTAAGTTACTTCCTGGGCTTGCAAATTAAACAATTAAAGGAAGGAATTTTTATCTCACAAAGCAAGTATGCTAAGAATCTTGTGAAAAAATTCGATCTTGAAAATGCCTCTCACTTAAAATCTCCCATGGGGTCGAGTCAAAAGTTGAGTAAAGAAGATGTGGCTGAAAGTGTTGACCACACCTTGTATAGAAGCATGATAGGAAGTTTGTTGTACTTGACTACCAGTCATCCTGATATTATGTTCAGTGTTTGTCTTTGTGCTCGTTATCAATCTGATCCCAAGGTTACTCATTTAAAAGCCTTAAAACGTATTATTCGATACGTAGGGGGCACTACTGATTTGGGAATTTGGTACACAAAAGACACTGACACTAATCTTGTGGGATTTATTGATTCTGATTGGGCTGGAGATGTTGTTGATCGAAAAAGTACAACTGTTGGATGTTTTTATTTGGGAAATAATTTGGTCTCATGGTATAGCAAAAAGCAAAATTGTGTATCTCTTTCGACTGTTGAATCAGAATATGTAGCAGTTGGGAGTTGTTGCACACAACTTTTATGGATGAACCAAATGATTGAGGACTATGGTTTGCAAAGTGAAACACTGATTGTCTATTGTGATAATATGAGTGCGATTGATAAATCAAAAAATCCTGTCCAACACTCTCGTACTAAACACATAGATATTAGACATCACTTTATTCGAGATTTAGTTGAGAAAAATATAATTCGAATTAAGTATATTGCTACTGAAAATCAGCTTGCAGACATCTTCACCAAGGCTTTGGATTTTGAGAGATTCTCTAATCTAAGGAAGTCTCTCGGTTTGTGTGTTCTCTGAAATGTTACACGAGATGTCACATTATTGCACATCACATCCGATGTGACATCCAAATCTGCATCTCTCTTCTTCTCCTCTATTTTTTTTGATCTTTTTGTAGGCATCCCTGCATTATAAGCTTTCATGCATATCTGCAAAACGTGGATTGATGGTTCGAACTAGTCACATATATTGTCTTCCTTGGAAAATTAGTGTGAGTTGATCTCTCCAATTCAAAAAAATAATATTTTCCCAGTAGCTGAGTTGTGAATAAAGTTTTGATCATGCTTGGAGGCCTTCTAGGAAAAAGCTACCAACCCATTGTGCGAAGCTATTCCTTGTGACCAATTTCTTCAAGCGTATTGCTGTCTAAAAAGGCACGATCATGTGAAAAAGAGCTACCTTTGGCATTTGAGTGAAAGCTCCCTGTTGATTAACTCCCTCATGAGACTCGGAAAAATTGAAAAAAACTCGAAAAAAATTTGATAAGCTGGGATTTCGGATTGCAATTCATTGAATCAGCTAGTACAAGTGTGACTCAAAATGGGATGAGATTTGAACCTATATCCAATGCTGCAGCACTTTTCACCTCGTGTGTGCATTTTTTTTTTGTTGCATTAGGCATATTAGGTTTTGCATGTCCTGGTGATTTTGGATTCTTTGCTGAGAGTTGGTTTCCATATATAATCTGAGAGTGATATTTTTATCTTCCCAAAATCTTGAAAATCTTGATGGATATATTTTGTGGGTTGAACCGATTTGGAGAATATGGGTAAATCTTTTTTGTGATCTTACTTTCCTTATCACAATTTGACATAATTTGGACACTTTGTAAACTAGAGTTTGGGATTAATTGGACTTCTGATTCCTTTCCTTAATTTTCGATTTTAACCATGAGGAATTATTTCCTAATTAAAACTCTTCAATTGTACTTCGACTATCGTGCCTGATTTTGACTCTTTTTGAATCACTATTTATTTGCAGGCAATCAAGTGCATATCATCTTACTCTCTCTCTCACGTCTTTCGAAGCCTTTGTGTGGTGGGAATTTTTTTTCAGGTTCAAGGGTTGTCTTCCTCACCATGGCTAGATTTGTTTCCTCAATCAAGAACCTGTTTGGAAGCCCCAAAAATCATCATCTTCCTCGCACAATTCCGAAAGCCCAAAGTCTGACAAGTCCATGGAAGCAAGTACTGTTCCAAATGCTGTCAGAGATGGAACCCCATCTAACACTGCATCTCTGTCTGCCCAAACTCCGTCTTCTTCTCCGATTGAAGAAAGTTTGATACCACCAGAGACCGTCGTTACTCCTTCCTCCACTCCTACTGAGGTCTCTGCGGATACCACTACTCCTCCATCTCCAAAAACCCCGCTCTTTGAAAAGTTCACGATGCCCCCGCATCGTGCTCAAGATGTCCCTGCATCTGGGACTGCATCTCCCACTACTCCAACCAAAGATCCAGGTTCGGAATCTTCTCTCCCTGGGCACTCATCCCCTCTAAGTTCGACTCATGCTGCTATCATCCCAGTTCCCTTTCAAGACGAGGCCCTTGCCTCTGTTCTTCCCCGGAGAGAAAGAGAATGAAATAGACGTCAACAATCCTTCGAATTTTGAGGTAATTCGCACTGTTCATGGACCACTTGGTACTCCCACTGTTCGACGCTCGAAACGGCTTCGAGGCTACTCCCCTGAGGATTTCGAATATTCCAATTCTACCCCTGAAATTTCTCCCAAGAAGCAAAAGACCACTTTCGAGGGTACTTCGGGGGAGATGAATTGCCTATTCCTTACGTTCCTTTCAATGATTCCGATGACAATGTGAACCAGTTTGTTGTTCAAATTGAGAACAAAAAACCCGAGTCCAAAGATAGTGATGATGATGTTCCTTTGGCACAGATGATTCAAAAAGCCAAAAGGGGCAAAAGTGTGGTCCAGGATGTGACCACATCCAAGCGTGCACCTACTACAGCTGACTCGAGTTCTGAGTTTGATGATTCTAGTGATGAGGATTTCGATGCCTCAAAAGAACCAGATCCTGAGATTGATCTTGAGGCCATGGTAGATGAAGTGGGTGATGAAATGATGGCTGAAGAACGGAAGGAGGCTGCCGCTGCAGATGTAGAGGAGGATGTGATGTCATCCGATGACGCATCTGACTCTGAGTTCGATATTGAGAGAGCTCACTCTGAGCAATTTTACACAGCTGCTGCAGCTTCCAGGTTTCATGCTTTAATTTCCCGTTCATTTATTGATGAGAAAAATCAAGATTATGAGCACTTTGCCAAGTTTAATCTGAATCGTTTCTTTGAGGCCACGATTGATACTGTCCTCCCTTATATTGACTTATGATCTGTGAATTCTATGCTAACATGTCTACTCGTATTGTTGTTCGTCGATCTCCTAAGTTTGGCAAAGTTTTTGTTTGCAATAAGTTATACGAGTTCAGTACCTTGGTCATTAATCGTTTCTTTGACATGATGATTTTGAGGAGAGTGAGGTTCCCTCTGATTACAATGAAATGGCTCATTTTCTCACGGGTGGACGTATGCAAGATTGGCCTGCCTATCCCAAAAAGTTTGTATCCTCCCGCCTTACGTCCTTCTATGGGTTTTTGCATAAGATATGTTGTGCCAACTGGTCTCCTTCGAAGAATAACTCCATTGTCACAAGGACGCATGCACGAGTTCTATACCAAATTGGGAAAGAGCTGCTATTTAACTTTGGGAAATTAGCTTTCGAGGAGGTCACATTCTTTGCTACCAGTGAATCTAAGAGCTGGTCCCTGCCATTCCCCAGCCTTATCTATAAAATCCTTGTGTCACAAGGATTTGAGCCAAAGAAGAGTGATCACTTTACGAGAGTTTATCAAGTTATCACTTTACGCGCATAAGGAATTTTAACGTTGGAGCGCAAACTTAAATTACTTAAAGAATAATAACTGTTAGGGCGATTTTTGATCACCTAAAAAAATTTCCAAAATAATAAAGATTGGTTTTTGATTTGTTTTTCCTTTCTAGACTTATGATATGATTAGGACTTTTTAGATTTGGAAAGAAATCATATTGATATGGTATTGATATATTAGGACTCTTGGATAGTTATCTTGTTTCCTAACATAAGTGATTTACTTGTCATATATTTGTATATATCTTCTTTCCTTGTGTATTAGGTCTCTTGAAGGGTTTGGATGGCTATATAAAGAGAAGAGGACGTGCATAATTTATACACAAGAAATACACCAGAGATACAAGAGTCTTGAGAGAATTAAGAGTCAATCAAGCACAAGGAGTCTGAACTGCCCTGGATGCGATCTCGAATGTGACTAAATCTGATATCACATTCAGCCCTGCAGATTGTGTTTGTTAGATTTTCATCCATTGTCTTAGTATTGTGATTAACAAAGTCCACACATGTCTATTGTTGAATGACTTGAATTACATAGATCAGATATACTCTAGATAGGAGTTTTTCGTTGAGTTTCTACTAGTTGGATTTTAGTATTTTTGTATACGGGATCAAACTATTTTTACTAGTGGAAAATTTTGCCATATTGGCACGTCTATAAGCTTGTTGGCTTGTAGACAATTTTTATTCCGTGTGTCTCTTTATTATTTTCAAAATTCCGCTACAAGTTATTGTGAATGTGACCACATCTGCAATCACATCCTTACTCTGCAAAACTTTTGGTAAATATCCGTGCTATAATTCTTTCAATAACAAAAAAATATATTATTAATTATACGAAGGGCAAGATTATTGTACATGCAATATATGGATTTATAGATTTCTTAATTTAATTTGGGGAGAGAGTAGGCGACTCTCTCAAGGCCCTGCCTCCCCCTCCGTCTTTGATGTATGAACTTAATATAAGATGCAATACTAAATTAAAATACATATGTTAGACTGTATGAAGTTGATGAAGATAGATAACTAGTGTGGTTGTGGTTTATTAGGTTTTTTTTTCCTTAGTTTTTGCTATATTTTCTCTCTGTGTTTCTATCTTGAGCAAAGGAACAGAACAGCATCAAAGGTTTGCCAAAACAGAACTTCAACAACATCAATAATAAAAACAAACTTAAGAAAGGGTCAATTACAAAAACTACACTTGCGGTTTAGCCTAACTAACAAAAAAAAAAACCGATAGTCTTTCAAGATCGCAAAAGTATTGCCGCAGTCAGAACATGAAAATGGCATGAAAAGTATAGCCCAAATCTTTCCTTGTAGTCTTTGCACTTGAGAGATGTTCTGTTGAGATCCATGTCTAGCCATTTCATATAAAGGGCAACTCCAACCCAAGTAACATCTGCAGCTTTTCTTATATTTAGAAGTTCAACATTTGTGTTGAAAGTTTTCTCGACAATCTTAACGAGGGACAAGCCTCCGTTCACGCTCCTCACTAGTTGTTGCTTCTTGTCCTTGGAAATGTTGGTAAATGCAACTACAATGCTTGTCAATGTCACCACTGGTAGTGCCCAGGTGTTGGGAGGTTCTTGGGAATGTAGACTTGGAATTTGATTGGTATCAAATAGTGATATTCCACTGAAGTCGACAAATTTATGTAGAAGATTTGTTAAACTTTCAGGTTGTTTCTTCCTACCCGTCTTAATCATGTTATCTGCCCGACGGCATATGTCCTTGATGATCCTTCTTGGCAACTCTGCCTCACCTTCAAGTAGAAGAACATAACAACTAAGGTTCAGCAGTGTCGTCACGTTGATCATTTCCAAGATTATTTGGCTTCATAACTTTTGATATATGCAGCATCATGAATTTCTTGATGGGGGTAAAGCACAAGAGAGGCGAATGAATGAGTAAGGCAGAGATGAAGACAATAAGTTTGCTGAATAGAACAATCAAAATCTGGACTCCCATACAGAAAGTAATAGTGAACCACTTTGCGTCATGTAGAAATTTCCTATACTTGTCTTGTTGTGAAGCTGAGAAGCTATCTCTCCAGTCTACTGGAGTTTGAATCCAGTAAGTCTCAACATTGAATTCCTTTCTCAGGCTACGAAAATTAGTGTTGGAGCACTTGAAGCCAACAACAATGAACCATCTCAATACAAGCACAATTAAACCAACTAGCACTCCAATCGATTGAATTATGAAAATTGCTACGATGGGTAGTCCATACATAGAGAAAGTTGGTCCAAGAGGACCAAGATATGTTCTATTCCAAACCAGATAATGTAAAATTTTGCTAATTTGATGGCGGGAAGCAGGGAGATCATGGTTGAAGTAGAGCAAACGACAGAACATGCCATAACAAACTGAGGGCTGATAGTTTCTGCCATAACCCAATATTTCATCATTTCTCGTCTCTGATTATCGATTCTGAATGACTCTCTTCTCTGTACCACTTCTTCTGTTCTCAACGCTACTTTGTGCTTCTCCTGGTATTTCAATTCCATACTCCTTTTGATAGTTGGAACCGTGATAGCCAGAGAACCTAATGCAACAAGCAAAAGAAGCATTGAAATGGTAGGCGTTAGGCCATCATCGATATCGGTGGGAAATAAATACTTCTGCAGCTGTATAAGTTGAATCCACACATTAGCCACGATGGTGACCACCAGAATTCCTAGAGCAACCATGTTCACCAGAAGCTATTTATCATTCATGGATCCTAAAGATGACACAAAATTACCAATAGCAGTTGAAATAAAGACTAAACTGCTATATTTTGCCAGCCAATCTGAGTTGAAGAGCAACATAGTGTTAAGGTCCATGGGCAGCTTCATAGCCACAGCTAACAATGTCAACGAAACGGCATTGAGAGAGAAGTATTTGCAGGGGAACCAAAACTTCTTGCGACGGAAGCCGTTGAAGACATCAGCTGCCATGGCCAGTACGCAAACTGCAGAAGCTGCTGTGATGTACATGCCTATCCATGGCATTACCGCATCAAGTTTATCTTGTAGAATCTTTTCCAAATTATCCATTAATTAGTCCCTCCAAGAATATATTGAAGAGGCACTGGAGCTGGAAAGCTAATATTGTAGATTACTGTTTTATGATAAAGGTGTAAATCTAACTTATTCTACTTGATGGTAATGCATTTCTGTTTGGTTGCTCTTCTTCAGAATCTCCATCCTTTATATAACAATTAAGTTTGGCTCGAATATTAGTGATGGCAATTTTGCCCCGCCGTGACCCCTGGCGGGGTGGGACGAGTCTGGATATCACTTCCACACAAGTACCCGCCCCTCATACCAAATTTATTCTTTTTA
The DNA here is from genome assembly GCA_016081115.2 of Rehmannia glutinosa. Classification (NCBI taxonomy): domain Eukaryota; kingdom Viridiplantae; phylum Streptophyta; class Magnoliopsida; order Lamiales; family Orobanchaceae; genus Rehmannia; species Rehmannia glutinosa. Next base: position 82,188,548 of record CM071934.1, read on the forward strand.
ATTTATTTTTTCCATATATAATATATATTATAATATAATTTTTTTATCTTTTAATATTATATCTAGAATTTATAAATCGATAATAACAATTTTTGTAAATAATATTTTATAAATATATTATAAATATATATATTTTTAATTTTTTATATTTGATTTTTTATATAATCCAGGTCAGGACGGATCGTACCGCCCTATGACCCGCGGTAGGTCACACCGCCCAGTTCTAGGGACGGGGTAGGTATGGGTCTTTAGATAGCGGACCGACCAACTCCATTGTCATCCCTAGACAGGGGCGCTTCCTCCCCTTTCAATAAGCCCCCCCAAATTTTTTGAAAACTAATTATTTATATGTATATTTTATTTTAAAATATATATTTTTAGTACTAAATATTTATTTATTATTGATATAGCCCCCTCAAAATTATTTAGCCCCCTCCCCAAAGTTATGGGTTTAGCTCCGCCCCTGTCCCTAGAATCGATATCATGGAAGTGCCAAGTATTGCATTTTTTTCTTTATAATAGTCAGCATCAGTCCATTTTAAAAAGTTTACTAGGTCATGTTATACATCGAAATAAAAAAGAAACTAATTTTAAGTCTTTGAGAATTTTCATTTTGACTATGTATTTTAAATTCATTACCAATATAACCGGTAATTTTTGTATAATTACATTTTTTTGTCTAAATTATGTTAGGCTAAAGCAACGTAATGTAATGTGGCATGATTGGTCACTTTTTCAGAAATTGCGAAGAATATGACAGAAACAATTGCATGGACACATCTAGCATGCGATATGGACCATAGTTGAAAGCATCCCCAATAAAACGACAAACCCCTCAAAACCGAAACCCTTCTCCGCCATGTACTTCAGCCTCACGAAGCCTCTCCCTCGATGATTTATCCCAAACGGACATTAATAAATGTGTTAAACCCATTCCAGATAAAAATACTCTCAACCACCCAAACCAATGCCCTGAAAACCCTAAAAATACCTCTGATGCAAACCCACAGACCCCCAATGACCCCATCCTAAACGTGGCTCTCACTTCCCTCACTATATCTTCATCAAACAATAACCCCCAACAACACTGTACCCCCCACTCCAACATAATACCTCATACCTCGAGATCCTCAAACCAAGCCTTTCCCATGCTCCACACGCACCACCACCAACCCATCTAGGCGTATGGAACCATCCAAAACCCCATGCACCTGCTACCCACCACCCCTTACCCCCTCACGAAATCATACCCAAACCCTTCACTGAAATACTTCCATTGATCAGTAAAACCACTATGCCAAAACCTAGCCACTCTAGACGAACCCTGCAAACCCCGAACCGCAAAAAACAACCCCCCCGCATCGAACCACCAAGTAATCCTAGCCCACCCACCAGCACAAAATGCACTCTCCCTCCCATCGACCCTGATACCTGCCCTAACTCCAACCCTGCCAGAAATCTAGACCTTTTGGTCTCTTTGATGTGCCCGATCGCTTCGTTCTAACGACAGAGGTTGCTAAGGAGCAGCCCCGCCGGGAACAATGAGTTGCCTCAGTTGGAACTGTTGGTGGCTTGGGAACCAGCCGACAGTTAGAGCGCTTAAACGTTATATATCCTCTAAAGATCCCGCTTTAGTTTTCATTATGGAAACTAAATTACACCGTGATGAAATTGTTGAAGTAACTAGAAACTGGGGTTATGATGATCTGCATGCGGTTTATTGTGATACAACGCATGGTGGACGACGGGGTGGTCTTTGCTTATTTTGTAAACATTATTTGACTTTCACTATTATCTCGGATTCTCTCCACCGTATTGACGGCATGGTTACAGAGGGGATAAGGTATGGAGACTTACGGGTATTTATGGGTGGCCCGAGGAAGGTCAGAAAACTCTTACGTGGAGCCTTATGTCGGAATTGGCTGCAATAAACAATAATCCTTGGCTTTGCGCGGGAGATTTCAATGAGATTTTATTCAGCCATGAGAAAATAGGGGGTCATTCAAAAGATGGGCATAGCATGGAATTTTTTATCCAGGCACTTCGGGTCGCTAAATTAGACGATCTGGGCTTTCAGGGCTTTAATTTCACATGGACGAATGGTCAGGAGGGTACAAATAACATTCAGGAAAGATTGGATCATTTTCTCGGTAATTTGGAATGGGTTGCTGATTTTCCCAATTTTCATGTTCAACACCTAGCGCGAGTAGCATCGAATCACTGCCCTATCCTCATTAACTGGAGAAGGAACTGAGCTGGGATTAACGGAAAGAATAGGAAGCGTAGAAAAATGTTCCGATTCGAAACTATGTGGCTCATGCACGAGACGTGCAAAAAGGAACTAACTAAGACTCCAGCTGCAACGCTATCGATGGAAAGGATTGCGGAACGGCAGAGGCTGGAAAAATTGCTCGATACTCTTCACCAAAAACAAGAAAAAAGTGGCATCAGAGGGCGAGGACGAACTGGATTAAAGATGGTGACAAAACACGTATTTCTTCCATAAGACGACGTCGGGCAGTGTTCGGAAATTTATTGTTTAAATTTTGATGAATGCCATGTAAAACTTAGACTAGAAAGTTGGCACCCCATTTTCCTTGTAATTTGCATTGTAATAGATAGGGCATGATTGAGTCAAGTCGATTATGCCTGGATATACAAGAAGTCAATCAAGATCGAATGAAGACTCTGCTGTGAAACAAAGTTGAGTATAGCAAGGAGGAGAAGTCAAGAACTCGATCAAGGAGTATCACCGGGTACAACTGCGTGAAGTGTCGGTCCAAGTCAACTCAAGAAGCCAAGTCTCAAGTTGAAGTGATGAGTCATCCATTGATTGGAAGCAAACTCAAGTCACCTGGGAAGTTAGAGAATCTGCAATCAAGTCAAGACAATCAAAATAATCCGTTGCATGGAAGTCAAGAATATTACCTACACAAGTAATACTTCCATGCCATGTCTTAAAGTGTTCAATCCCATAAGCGTGCAAATGGAATAAACCAATGGGAACCATCGCACCTCGTGGTCGACTCACGAAAAGCTGAACATTCATTTAATACGAGAAAATGTCAACATCAAGGATCGCAACAAGACAAGCCAACGAACACAAAGTGACTTTTGAAAATCAGCTATCTCTTCAACGGCGGTTTATGAAAGTTCACTATAAAAGGCTGAGGAATCACTTTGAGAAAAGGAAACCTTGCATACCCGAGCATTCAAGCAATTATTCATATCAGAACCTCGCAAAATATTCTCAAGTTGTTCAAGCAAAATCCTCAAGCCTAACTTTCGAAGGAAATCGATCCAACACCAAGTTGTGAAGGAAAGACAACTTCAAACTGTTGAAGAGGAAACTTTTGAAGAATCAAAAGGGGTCTACATTCCAAGGAGGATTGTAGAAAGGTTCAAGGTAGAACCGCCTCTCAAGTTATTGAAGGGCTTCGTGATCAAATCCAAGAAGCTTGAGCAAGTGAGTCAAGTAGCAAGCGCAAAATGCCTGTGAAGAAGGCGAGTCGACGAGAAGCCAACCGTGTGACCAAGGCATCCTGCATCGAGTCCCAAAAGGATCAAGTCGGTTGTGTGATCAAGACTTGTATCTATACCGATAACCACTTTGTACTCGATCAATACTTAGTGGATTCCTCCAGAGTTGGAGAAGAGAGGAGTAGAAGAATTACCCCATCTTCGAACCTCTATAAAAATTATTGTGTCATTTGCATTTCAACATTTTTATTTTTGCATATTACTTTATATCTCACGATAATTTGCTATCCAACCGATAATTAACAAACTCGCTAAAAAACCAAGTGTTAAAACAAACTTAAACCAAATTCAAGGGTGTTAAGTCTTCCAATAAAATCTCATCACGGCCAAGTTAAGGTTTAGACTAAACAATGAGTTATTCTATCAACACTCAATCGAGTCATTGAGTGGCTAACTCTGTTGGTTAACTAACTTAGTCTGTCCCTCAAGGACTTAGCTGTGTATTTAACTCTGTATTATTTTAAAAGGACTAAAATCGAAAAGTGGTAAGGTTTATTCAACCCCCCCTTCTAAACCTTACTCACACCTCTTGGGACCTACAAGTGGTATCAGAGCGGTTGGTTCATTGAGCCTTCCGCACTGGTTACTGAACTAGATCTCCAATCTTTCAAAGAAGTTTTTAACACTTGTTCTTTCAAAAACGATTTTTTTTAAACAGCAAAGTTATTATCATGGAAACAAATTTGACACGCATTCATATGTTCACCATTGAAGAATTTGATGACTGGAAAATACGTATGCAGGCTCTTCTATCAGCTTTACATGATGAGATGTGGATAGTGATAGAGGATGGGCCACTGCAAATATGAAGTTGAACACAACTGCAAGGAGAGCTGTTGCAGCTGAAGGAGAAGAGGCTGCTGCTCCTAGACCAGCTATGGTTGAAAAACCAAGAGCTTAATGGACCAATGATGACAGAAAGAGATACAACTTGGATAATGTGGCCAAGGATATTCTCTACAAGACCTTGGACAAAGCAATGTTCAATAAAGTCAAATCATGCAAAACAACAAAAGAAATCTGGGATAAACTAACTTTAATTTGTGAAGGATCAGAGCAAATTAAGGAAAACAAATTATCTGTTGTTGTTCAAAAATTTGAAAATTTTAAAATGCTTGCAGGTGAGACAATGGATCAGTTGGATGCTAGATTCACTGAAATTACAAATGAGCTCTCAGCACTTGGAAAGGAATACACACAAAAGGAAATGTGTATTAAGATACTAAGGAGCCTCCCAGCTGAGTGGGAAATGAAGACCATGGCTCTAAGGCACTCTATGGACCTATCAAAAACATCGAATCATGAACTATTCTCAAACCTCAAAGCTTATGAATTTGAGCTGAGAAGAAAAGATCAAGATGAGACAGCTGTACCCAAAACAGTTGCACTCATAGTCAAGGAAGGGAAGAGAGCTGAGACCAAAGAAATCATTGACCAGGAGGAGATTGCCCTGATGGTTAAAAGATTCAACAAGTTTTTCAATAAAAACTACAAAAGAAATAAAGGTGAATCCTCCAAAAGACATTCAACTCCCTCTAAGTCAAGGGAAGATAGGCCACCAAACAGAGCTGAGTATCAAAAGGTCGAATATCAAAGACCTGACAACCCAAGAAATGAGAGAGCTGACCAAAAAGTTGAAAACCTGTGTTGGAATTGCAGACAACCAGGACACTTTGCTATTGAATGTCCATATCATGTAGTCAATAAATACAGGAATGAAGAAGAAATAAGAGTCTTCAGAGAAAGAAGACAAGAAAAGAAAAAGGCAATGTTGGCTGCTGAGACTGCTGAGACAGTTAAGTCAAAAGAAGCAGCAGACTCAGAGAGTAGTGAAGCTAACTACTCAAGTGACTCTAAAGAAGAAGCATTGATCTGTCTAATGGCTAAAGAACAAGATCAACCTAATCAAGAAGATGAGGTACACTCTAACTCATCTCACTCAGATTCTAGTGATAGTGATTGTGACACACACACTTCACCACCCACGGATCTTTATGATTCATTAGGCAAAATGATGAAAGACTTTGAGCACATTAAATCCTCACACACACTATTAAATGAGGAAAACAACCCATTTCAAAAGCCAAAACTCACAAATGACTAAGGAGATGAGTTCTCTAAGTCACATAGCTGATGAGAACAAAGAGCTGAAGGCTGAAAATGCTAAACTAATAGCAGAAATAGCTGCTATAGAAAAGACGGAAAATGATCTCAAAAATGTGATTGCTTCATTCACAAAGGCATCTAAATCATTAGATGACCTTATTATGAGCCAAAAAGAATGTGGAGATAAGACAGGCATAGGATTCATTTCCTTTGTGCACAAGCAAACTCCCAGAGTGATTTTGGAAAAAGGATCTTCAAGTAATGAAGCATCTCAAAAATCCAAGACACCAAATGTTGCACCCACATTCACTCCAAAGCACAATCACCAATAAACTGGCCTTGGATATAAAGGAAAAGGAAAACAGCCAGTTGAGTATGCTGAGAGGACAACTGAGAAGAAATCCAGCAGAGTGCCTTAGCAAACTCCAAACAGGAAGTACTATGTAAAGAAGAAACAGAGCTATCAGAATCCCCAGAAGTTCTATCAAAGGAACACAAATGATGGGAATGGTAGAAATTACCCAAGCCAAGATGCTTGAATAATGTGAAATATCAGCAAAAACCTATGGAATATATGCCAAAATGGCAAAGACCTAGACCTCAGCAGAGGTAATTCCAAAGGCAAAAGAGCTATCATCAAAACACATATGCACCCAAGCACTACACTCAGAAATATCACAATTACCCAGGCAATTGCTAAAACTCACACACAGGCATACAGACAAAAGAGACAGTTGTATGAACCTAAAGCCCCCAAGCAATATGCCAAAGTGAACTATTATTATGGCACAGATAGATGGCAACCTCTTAGAGTCAAATCTTTTGGCTATAGGTTGGTTGGATCATCTTACAGCACTAACCCCTCAGGACCCAGACAAGTATGGGTACCTAAAAACTAATTTTCTTGATTGCAGGTTCAAGGAACAGCTGAGTGCCAAGGAACCTGGTACATGGATAGTGGTTGTTCCAGACACATGACAGGGAACAACAAAAATCTGTCAAAATTCAAGGAGATTAGAGGCGCAAAAGTCATATTTGGAGGAAATGAAGCTCCAGGGGAAATAAGAGGCACTGGATCCATCAAGAAAAATGGATTAGAAATCACAGATGTTGGATACGTTGAAGGCCTCAACTTCAACTTGTTAAGCATCAGCCAACTCTGTGACAAGGGATATAATGTTGAATTCAATATGGGAGTGTGCCAAATCAAAGACACTGAATCAAATGAAGTAGTGTTGCAAGGATCCAGACAAAAGAACATGTATGTGGTAGATTGGTCAACTGCCACACCAAGCACTTGTCTCGCTAGCAAAGAGTACAAATGAATCAAGTTGGTCAGGGCACAAGAAGTGAGTCATCCGAATTTCAAGACAATTAACAAGCTTGAAAGGAGTAATCTTGTAGAACTGCCCGACTCAGTGTACAAGAAGGAAAGTGTTTGTGACGCATGTCAGATGAGAAAGCAGATTAAATCATCATTCAAAGAGAAGTCAAGTCCATCTTCAACAAGGATATTGCATCTGTTACATATGGACTTATTTGGTCCAGTTGAGCCAGCCAACATAAATGGAAAGAAATACACTCTAGTAGTGGTGGATGATTATTCAAGATATACATGGACAATCTTCATGTGTAAAAAGAAGGAAACTTTGCAGAAGCTACCTCAGCTAATTAGAAGAGTTCAAAATGAGAAGAGTCAAACCATTATAAAGATAAGATCTGATAGAGGAACTGAGTTTATCAATGGAATAATAACTCAGTATTGTGTTGAAAATGGTATTGCTCATGAATTATCTGCAGACAAGGACTCCACAAAGAGAATGGAGTAGCGAAAAGAAGGAACAAAGCTCTCAAGGAAGCCGCAATGACCATGTTAGTCAAGTCACGTCCGCTAAAAGATTTTGGGGTTTGAAGCTATAAACACTGCATGCTATACTCAAAATAGATGCATGATCAATAGACAGCTGACAAAGACTCCCTATGAAATATGGACAGGGAGAAAGCCAAATGTTGCATATTTTAGAATATTTGGATGTAAATGTTTTATCCACAACAATGGCAATGATAATCTAAAGGCTTTTGATGCTAAAGTTGATGAAGATATCTTCTTGGGATACTCAGCTGAAAGCAAAGCCTATAGAGTGCTGAACAAGAGGACAATGGTCACAGAAGAGTCTATCCATGTGGTTTTTGATGAACCTAATATAAATGGAGAAGACATTGAGGAGTTAGCTGATAAGCTGAATCAGCCAACTGTGCAGAAGAGTCCCTATGTTGAAGCTGAAGCTGGAGCAATCTATCAAGATGAAGGTGAAATAGCTGAATCTCAAAGACAGCTGGAAAATCTGCAGCTAAGTGATGATGAGAGAGCTGCTCAAGGCAATACAGCTGCAAGACGACTGAACCCAGCTGACTTACTCCAACCTGATGTGAGATGGCTGAGAGACCATCCACCAGAGCTCAACAAGAAGCAATGTTCACTTGTTTTATTTCCCAAATAGAGCCAAAAGATGTGTCCCAAGCATTGGATGATACACATTGGATTCAAGCCATGAAAGAAGAGCTGAATCAGTTTGAAAGAAATAAAGTATGGGAACTGGTACAAAGACCAACCCATCAAAATGTTATTGGCACAAAATGGGTATTCAGAAACAAGATGAATGAGGAAGGTTCTGTGGTAAGGAACAAAGCAAGATTGGTAGCCAAAGGATATTTCCAAGAAGAAGGAATAGATTTTGATGAAATATTAACTCCTGTTGCAAGATTAGAAGCAATAAGGATGTTTCTGTTAGATAAATGTTTTTATCATGATTTTGATGATTATGTTCGATTTTGTTCAAATAAGTTTTTAAACCAAAACTATGTCCCTAAATGTTGTCTAAATACTTCCGATCAACTTAAAATGTTTTTACTATTTTTCGGAGTATTTCTTGAAGTTTATTTTCAATAAAACATTGGACAACACATTTGTTTCGGGCTCGACCGGTCGCCCTATAGGGCAACCCGTACCTGAGTTGAGCCGAGAAACGAAAAATGGGACGTAAGAAAAACAGGGGGCGACCGGCGACCAGGTGGGCGACCGGTGCGGTCGACCGACCGGCCGACCGGCGCGACACCTGCACCGGGAGTTGGATTTTTGTTCCGACTTCTTTGTTTCAGAAAAAATCTTCAAGGGCAACCGGTCACAACTAAGGGCGACCGGTCGCACTTTTTGACCGGTCCCCTGTGTAAAAATTCGCAGAATTCAATTTCAATCTTATCTCTGCGCGACCCCGGTCGAACCCCGTATGTTTATCGAAAACTATCCGTTGCGTTTTGACAAACTTTTCCCTATTTTGTGGGATTGAATTCTAACAGCTATATTGATCATTTTAAATGGTTTCTTTTGCAGCAAATCACTCCCCAAGGAGGAGCCAATGTCTGGAAATGAAAGTCAAGTCCTCTCCTATAAATAGAGGCTTCATTCAAGCAACAAGATACAACACTCCATACAAGCAAAGAGCAATTGAGCAAACACTTTCATATATCTTGTTGTATTAGCCTAAGCACTTTCACTTGCACTAATTTGAGGTCTAGGCTTTCAATTCTTGATTACACTTGTACTCATATTGTATCAATCATTATTGAGTTGTAATCTTGATTTTGGTCATCATTCAACACAAGACATCCTTGTGAGTATTCTTGTGGTAAGAATACACTTGGGTGATCTAGGTGATAGGTGTTTGAAGGTTGTGGTAATCTTCAAAGGTGTTGTAAGAGGGTTGTGGTAATCCTCAAGGTGGTGAAAGAGGGTTGTGGTAATCCTCAAGGTGTTGTATTAATTTTTGGTAAATTAATAAAATCTTTTTTTCTTTTTTGAAATCCATCCCGGAGATACTGGGGTGGTAGAGGATTAGGCCCTAGGTGGGTTGAACCTCTTTAAATCAACGAGTGCTGTTTATTTTCCGCATTTACATTCTTGTTATTTACTCGTTGTTTCGAAAAAGAGGGTGATTTGCGAGAAATTGGCATAATCTATTCACCCCCCCTCTAGATTATTGTAGCCACTTGGACTTACAAGTGGTATCAAAACCAAACTCTTTGGCTAGCTCGTTCCGAGTAAAGAGGAAAGATCCATGGCTACAAATGATGCTCATCTCACCACCGGCGCCTCCACCAATAAGCCACCACTATTCGACGCCAACAACTACGCATTTTGGAAAGACCGTATGGAGTGCTTCCTACAAGGGTGCGGGTTCGACATTTGGAATGTGGTCATTGAAGTGGTTGATCAACCAACAAAGAAATCGGAGGATGGCACCTTGGCTCCTAAACCTTTCAAGGAGTTTGATGAAAACGACAAAAAGGCTTTCTCTCTAAACGGTAAGGCCTTAAATATTTTGCATTGTTCTCTTACCGCCACCGAGTACAATCGCATAAGAGGCATAAGGTCGGCACATGAGGTTTAGGAAAAATTGGAGACAATCTATGAAGGGACTAAGAAAGTCAAGCAAGCAAGAAAGACCATGCTTGTTAAAGACTTCAAAACTTTAACATGTATGATGGAGAAAGCATCTCCAAAATGGTAGAAAGGCTTGACAATATTGTCAATCCTCTTGTGGCCCTCAAAGAAAGTCATCTCCGAAGAAGACAAAGTGACCAAGGTATTAAATGCACTTCCCGGCTCATGGTCCGAAAAAGTAACGGCAATCACGGAGGCACAAAATCTTGAGACACTCAAGTTTGATGAGCTTATTGGAAATCTACTCATCTATGAAGTCTATCTCAAGGAGAGGAAAAATACCAAACCATCCACAAATCAATCGGGTATGCAAATTATTCCTAAAGGTCTTGCTTCTTCTTCTAATAATGCATACTATGATAATGATGATGATGATGAGGAGACGGCCGCACTTGTTCGAAAATTTGCAAAATTTGTGAATAAAAATAAAGCAAGAAAACCAAGAGATAATGCTTGCTTTAAATGCGGAAAACCCGGCACTTCATTGCCGATTGCCAAGCTCGGCGAAGAGGAGCAAAAGAAAAGGAAGCCTTTCACAAAAAGAAGGCTCTAAATGCGGAAGTCAAAATATGGGATGAACTACTCGAAACAACCGATGAGGAAGGAGAAACCGAACACGGTCTCATGGCTATAGACGATGAAAACAATGAGGTACACTCAAATTCTTCTACTTCTTCCATAATTGATGACTTGCAATGCGATTTTGATGAATTGCAAATTGAGTTTCAAAATTTAATCGTTAAATACAAAAATTTGAAAAATGAGCATAAGGAGATTAAGGTTGAAAAAGAAAAACTATTTACCTCTTATGAATCTCTAGACAAAGTTCATGCTCTTACTCTTACTAGAATTTATTCTCTTGAAACCGAAAAGGAATTGCTCACAAAAGAAATTGAATGTTTGAAAAATGATGTACATCGTTTCAACATAAGTACGGATAAAGTCACAAAAATTTTAGATGCACAAAGAGGTGAGCATTCCAAATCGGGACTTGGTTATAAGCCATTTCAAAGTGTTTTTAAGAAAAATAACCAAGGTCCGACTTTTGTACGTGCTAATAATTAGAATACTCCTACTTGTTTTTATTGTGGCAAAGTTGGACATTATGCTAATAATTGCAAATTGAGAAATAGCTCGAGACATGTTTGGAGACCCAAAGGTCTCAAGACTAACCCCCATGGACCCCAAAATTATAGGGTAACTAAAAGAAATTCTTTTGTAGGTAATAGGGCTATAACCACAATGGAAGATTCAAAATGGCTCGTGGACAAATGGATGTTCACGACATATGACCGGGAGGAGAGAACTTTTTACCAACATCAAACTCCAAGAAGAGGGTATGGTCATGTTCGGCAATGGCAAAGGAAAGATTCTTGGAAATGGAGAAATTGGTAACTCTTCTTTCTCTCTTAGTAATGTTCTATTAGTTGAAGGGCTTAAGTTTAATTTGATAAGTGTTAGCCAACTTTGTGATTCAAAATATGATGTTTCCTTTAATAAAGAAAAATGCCTTATACTTAAAAATGGTGAAATTATTTGTGAAGCAAATAGAAAAGGCAATCTTTACAAAATTTGTACAAGTGATTTGGTTAGTCAAAATGTTTCTTGTTTAGTCGCCAATAATGATTTAACTAGTTTATGGCATAGCGACTTGGACATGTTGGATACAAGAATTTGAAAAATATTTACAAAAACCAACATGTGAAAGGACTACCCAAATTGAATTTTGAAAATCTTGGCTTATGTGACACTTGTCAAAAGAACAAATTAGTTAAAAGTAGTTTTAAGCCCAAAATGAAATTTCCACAACCAAACCCCTACAAATGCTTCACCTTGATTTGTACGGGGACATTGGTACGGCTAGTCTAAGTGGAAAACATTACACTTTTGTTATAGTCGATGATTTTTCGAGATATACTTGGGCTCTTTTTCTTACCAATAAAAGCGATGTCGTTAATGAGTTTGTTAAGTTGTGTAGACTTATTGAGAATGAAAAAGAAGATACTATCAAGTCTATTCAAGCGATCGAGGTGGAGAATTTGACGGTGAATTTAGAGTATTTTGTGAAACCAAAGGATGTGCTCATAATTTCTCGGCTCCAAGGATACCTCAACAAAATGGAGTAGCCGAACGGAAAAATCGGACATTACAAGAAATGAGTCGGTCCATGCTCAATGAATTTTCACTTCCAAAGTATTTTTGGGCCGAAGCCGTAAGTACCGCTTGTTATGTCATTAATCGAGTTTATATTCGTCCTAAAATGAATAAATATGAGCTTTGGAAAGGTAGAACTCCATATATTAGTTATTTCAAGATATTTGGTTGTAAATGCTTTATTTTGAATACTAAGGATCAATTGGACAAACTTGATCCTAAGGCCGATGAAGGGATATTTATGGGATATTCAATAAAAAGCAAAGCATATCGGGTTTACAATAAGACTAGTGGAGTTGTTGAAGAATCCATCCATGTTAAATTCAATGAAGCTTCGGGAGTTGAAAGAATTCCTAATGATGAAAGTGATGAGGAGGATATTATTGAACAAATTGTTCAAATTGATGATCAACCGTCTACATCAAATGATCAACCGTCCACTTCAAATGGTCCTCAAGAAGATAGAGGTGATATCTCGGATCTTCCCGTTGCATTGAAATTTAAGGGAGATCACCCAAAAGATCTTATTATTAGTGATCCCCTTGACAAAGTGATGACTCGGAGAAAATTTGCCGAGAAAGCTCTTATTTCTCAAAAAGAGCCTAAAAATGCTAAAGAAGCTATTGAGGATGAGGATTGGTTTCTAGAAATGCAAGAGGAGTTGAATCAATTTGAAAGAAATGATGTATGGGAATTGGTACCTTGTCCTCTTTCTCAAACTATTATTGGCACAAAATGGGTATTCCGGAACAAACTTGATGATCAAGGCAACATTGTTCGAAATAAGGCAAGGTTAGTAGCTCAAGGGTATTGTCAAGAAGAAGGTATTGACTATGATGAAACTTTTGCACCCGTAGCACGTTTAGAAGCTATTCGTATTTTGCTTGCCTATTCTTGTTTTAAAAATTTCAAACTTTACCAAATGGATGTTAAATCCGCCTTCTTAAATGGTATTATTCAAGAAGAAGTCTATGTAAAACAACCTCCGGGGTTTGAAAATTTTTCTAGGCCTAATGATGTTTATAAACTTAAAAAGGCCTTGTATGGTTTAAAACAAGCACCCCGTGCATGGTATGATAGACTTAGTTCTTTTCTTTTACAAAATGGTTTTATAAGAGGTAAAGTTGATACAACTCTATTTGTTTTTGAAAAAGGGCAAGATTGTTTACTTGTGCAAATATATGTTGATGATATTATCTTTGGTGCTACTAATGATTCTTTGTGCAAGAAATTTTCTAAGTTAATGCAAGGAGAATTCGAGATGAGTATGATGGGGGAGCTTAACTTCTTTCTTGGACTTCAAATTAAGCAATGTCAAGAAGGTATTTATATTTCGCAATCAAAGTATACAAAAGAACTTTTGAAAAAGTTTGGCATTGAAGAAGGAAGAACCGTCTCTACTCCTATGGCAACAAATGTCAAAATTGACAAAGATGAGAAAGGCAAGTCCGTGGATGAATCAAAGTATCGAGGTATGATTGGTAGTTTACTTTATTTAACCGCTAGTAGACCGGACATTCTTCATGCCGTATGCCTATGTGCTCGTTTTCAAAGCAATCCCAAAGAATCTCACATGAGTGCCGTTAAAAGGATTTTTCGATATTTGAAAGGCACCATTCAATATGGTTTATTTTATCCAAAGAATGAAAATTTTTCTCTTAAAGGTTATAGTGATTCGGACTATGCGGAAATATTGATGATCGGAAAAGTACTTCCTGATCATGTCAATTTTTAAGCGATTGCCTAGTTTCTTGGTTTTCAAAGAAGCAAAATCAGTGTTTCTCTTTCAACGGCCGGCCGAATATATTTCCGCCGCATTTTGTTGTACTCAACTTCTTTGGATGAAACAAACCTTAGCGGATTACAAATGCTCTTTTGAAAATGTACCTATCTTTTGTGATAATATATCCGCTATAAATATTGCTCAAAACCCGGTTCATCATAACCGTACTAAACATATTGAGATTCGACATCATTTTCTAAGGGATTGTGTTTCAAAACGTAAAATTGAGATATCCTTTGTACCATCTCAAGATCAATTAGCGGATATTTTCACAAAACCGCTATCTTCCTAGACTTTTTCATCAATACGAGCTCGGTTAGGCATAATGCATATTGAATGAAGCTTTACGTTTGCATTGTGCACGTTTTTAAAACTTAGGGCGAAAAATCGGATTTTTGGTTGAAAATTCGGATTTTGGAAAAACGACAAGACAAAAGGAGTGAAGGAGTTGAGGGCAACCGGCGCCCTCAACCTCGACCGGTCGCCTAAGCTATATTTTGGCTTTTAAACGTTAACATGTCTTCAAAGATTCTTCATTTTAACAAATTTTTGGCCATTTTTCGTCCCCTTTGCCAAATTCACTCAAATTTCATTCAAAAATGGATTTCATGCATATTTTACACAACATGGACATTATATTGCATGATCATCATCATTATGGCTCACTCTTTCCGATCAAATGGTAAGAATTTCTCTTATTTTGCTCAATTGGGTTGAACCCTTGAGTTTTCGAGTTTCTTGAAACTTTTTGATGTAATTTTCGTATGATCATGATGAGCTTGGTTGTTGTGTTGTTATGTATGATGATTGACTTGAATTGATGTTGAAAATTTTTGGCTTGAACCATTTATAAAGGTTATATACAACCTCTTTTATTTTTAACGCACACTAGGTGTTCGATGATATGTCGCAATGAAAATTTCAACTTATACATGATTCTCTTGCTTTCAAAAGTTTTCTATACTTATTGAGATCATGTTTTGACAAACAAAACAATTGTATGAACTCTTCATATTACATTTCTCCCATTTTCCTTGGATTATTATGCTTTAATTGCTCAACGGTTAATAAACCGTCCCTTTGGCGCACTTTGATATTATTGTATGGTGTTTTCACCATTCTAACATTCTTTTTGATGATTCCAAAGGGGGAGAAACAGGATATTGGCTCGTTAGCTCAAGAAAAGCTAATAAAAGCTCGCAATAAGTATTGTGGACTATAATACCTAGTCCATGGCTTGAATTTTGGACTCGGATGAAATTGATTATAAGTTTTGTGACAGGGGGAGCTCCTTAGCTCATGATGCATTCTATATAAGCTTGTTATAGCTTGTGCTTCTTACTTATAATAATCGTTTGTTGATATGCTCATAAATAGGGGAGCTTTGTATGAAATACTTCTAACGGATAGTTTACTCGTAAAAACCGAAAATTTTATTTGGTTTTCAAATCGTCCTCAAGAAAATTGTTTTGGTTTGTAATCATCAAAAAGGGGAGTTTGTTAGATAAATGTTTTTATCATGATTTTGATGATTATGTTCGATTTTGTTCAAATAAGTTTTTAAACCAAAACTATGTCCCTAAATGTTGTCTAAATACTTCCGATCAATTTAAAATGTTTTTACTATTTTTCGAGTATTTCTTGAAGTTTATTTTCAATAAAACATTGGACAACACATTTGTTTCGGGCTCGACCGGTCGCCCTATAGGGCAACCCGCACTGAGTTGAGCCGAGAAACAAAAATGGGACGTAAGAAAAAGCAGGGTAGGGCGACCGTCGACCAGGTGGGCGGCCGGTCGCGGTCGACCGTCGACCGGCGGGCGACCATGCACTGGGAGTTGGATTTTTGTTCCGACTTCTCTGTTTCGTAAAATCTTCAAGGGCAACCGTCCCTGACTAAGAGCGACGGTCGGCGCACTTCTTCGACCGGTCCCCCTGTATGTAAAAATTCGCAGAATTCAATTTCAATCTTATCTCTGCGACCGGTCGAACCCCATGTTTATCAAAACTATCCGCTATGCGTTTTTGCACAACTTTTCCCTATTTTGTGGGATTGATTTCTAACAGCTATATTGATCATTTTAAATGGTTTCTTTTGCAGCAAATCACTCCCCAATGAGGAGCCAATGTCTGGAAATGAAATCCAAGTCCTCTCCTATAAATAGAGGCTTCATTCAAGCAACAAGATACAACACTCCATACAAGCAAAGAACAATTGAGCAAACACTTTCATATATCTTGTTGTATTAGCCTAAGCACTTTCACTTGCACTAATTTGAGGTCTAGGCTTTCAATTCTTGATTACACTTGTACTCATATTGTATCAATCATTATTGAGTTGTAATCTTGATTTTGGTCATCATTCAACACAAGACATCCTTGTGAGTATTCTTGTGGTAAGAATACACTTGGGTGATCTAGGTGATAGGTGTTTGAAGGTTGTGGTAATCTTCAAAGGTGTTGTAAGAGGGTTGTGGTAATCCTCAAGGTGGTGAAAGAGGGTTGTGGTAATCCTCAAGGTGTTGTATTAATTTTTGGTAAATTAATAAAATCTTTTTTTCTTTTTTGAAATCCATCCCTAGATATCTTTGGGGTGGTAGAGGATTAGGCCTAGGTGGGTTGAACCTCTTTAAATCAACGAGTCTTTTTATTTTCCGCATTTACATTCTTGTTATTTACTCGTTGTTTCGAAAAAGAGGGTGATTTGCGAGAAATCGGCATAATCTATTCACCCCCCTCTAGATTATTGTAGCCACTTGGACTTACAGTTTCTTGCCTATGTTGCACACAAGAACTTCATTGTATATCAAATGAATGTGAAGAGTGCATTCTTAAATGGATTCTTTGGAAGAAGAAGTCTATGTTGAGCAACCTCCGGTTTTGAGCGGAAGACTCTTGAGATAAGGTGTACAAGCTCAAGAAAGCTTTATATGGATTGAAACAGGCACCTAGAGCATGGTATGATACATTATCTCAATTTCTCGACAATAAATGGATTCACCAAAGGCAAAGTAGATAGAACACTCTTGAGAATTCAAGATGGAGAAAGTATACTGCTTATTCAAATATATGTGGATGATATCATTTTGGATCCACAAACAAAGAGTGTGATAAATTCTCAAACCTCATGCAAGGCAAATTTGAAATGAGCATGATGGGAGAACGATATTCTTTCTAGGACTTCAAGTAAAACAAACGTGAGGATGGAACCTTCATAAGTCGACAAAGTATACCGGATTTAATGAAGAAATTTGGTATGGAAGAGAAGTCTTCCGTGAAAATACCAATGAATACATCACCAAGATGGACATGGATGCGATGGTAAGCACGTGGATCAAACCGGATATCACGGGCACTTATTGGATCACCGCTCTATCTTACAACAAGCAGCGGACATCACCTTTGCGGTAGGTGTATGTGCAAGATTCCAATCTGCTCCAAAAGAAAGCCACATGACTGCAGCTAAGAGAATTCTAAGATATCTGAAGGGATGCCAGGAAGTCGGCTTATGGTATTCAAACTCATTGGTTATTCAGACTCTGACTATGCTGAATGTAGAGTTGACAGGAAAAGTACTTCAGGTACATGTCAAATGCTTGGAAACAGACTGGTTTCCTGGTTTAGCAAGAAGCAAAACTCAATAGCCACATCTACAAGCGAGAATACATAGGCTGGGCAATTTGTTGTGCCCAAGTCGTATGGATGAGACAACAATGAGAGATTATGATGTTGAAGAAAAAAGATTCCAATTATGTGTGATAACACAAGTGCTATTGCAATCACTCAGAATCCTGTGTTGCATTCTAGAACAAAGCACATTGATGTCAGATATCACTTTTTAAGAGATCATGTTGAAAAGAAAGACATCACCATAGAATACATCTCAACTGATAAACAGTTAGCTGACGTATTCACAAAGCCATTATGTGAATCAAGATTCGAAGAACTCAAGCATGAGCTAGGGTTAATTGAGCTGACCTGACACTCAAAAGACTCAAGGAGAAGAGATGGAACGAGAAAAGATGAAAACAGAGCAGAGCTCGTGAATCAGCCAAGTGAATCAGCCGTATCGGAAAGTCAGTTGTATCGAGTTAGCTGACAGCTGAGTTACTATGTAAATAGAGAGAAGAAGAGCTGAGTTAGTTAAGGAGTAAGCTGAGTCATTTATGAGCTAAGTGACAAAAACGCAGTCGTTTTTAATAAGCGGGAATGTTTTTAAGGATGACGCGTAACGTAATAATGGCGATACAAATCAAAAGTCCGCACAACAAAGCATATGATTGGATATAAATGCTACCGCATTAAATGCGGGCAATTAAATGCTAATCGGCATGCTAAAGCTGAGTCGTTGATCTTGATCAAATTTCAAAAACCAAAAGCACGTCATTTCACAATAGAAGGGGTGTTCTTGAAATTTTGGTTAAGTGTTTGAAGGTTTGAAGAAGAAGATGAACTTATGCTTAGAGAAAATGTTGGAGGATTTTTGGAGAGAAGTTGGAGAGAAGATTTGTGTTTAGTTTTGGTTAAATGATGAGTTAGGATAATAATTGGGGAAGTTAGGACATAAATTAATAGCTAGGTTACTTTCTTAGGGACAATTGGCCAAAAGCTAGGTTTTAGGGGAATCATTTTATTTTATTTGACCAAGATGTAGTGGGATTTGTAGAGAAACTTTTAAATTGTAGGCTTGCAAGATATAAAAAAAAATAGAAATGAATTTATCAATTTATTTGTCCAATAATTAACTAGTTGGGAGATACAAAATGATAAAAATAGTGGTAGAAGAAAAATTGAGTTAATTTCCCCATTTAAAGTGGTAATTTCGAAAATTAGGGGAAAAAGAAAAAAAAAATATTTGGTTTCTTTTCTATATAAAATTGAGGGAAAAAAAATTAAATTGTATAGATATCCATAATTAAATATTTAGAAATTTAAAATAAAGATGTTTAATAACAAATGTGTATTCCAAAAATAAATTGGAAATTGATTAGGATGAATTATAGAATAAGAAGAAATATTTGAATAAGGATTGGAATATACTCCTAAATTATCGGGATCTAATATTTCTAAAGTAGTAGTTAATCGACCAAATATTAGTACTAGAGGAGAATATAAAATCATTATGCTCGAAAATAAGGAAGACGTAATTGACATTGGAAGAAATAAGTAAAAGTCGAGTCACGTTTCATTAATAATAGGTTTGTGATACATAGCCGAATAAATAATCACTACATAACACCGTATCTCACGTTGCTAAAATTCGGGGCCTCACAAACAGAGTTAAAGTAACACTTTTATACGTTAAAGTATCTATTTTTTGAGATAAAGTATCATGTTTTTTAATATAGTCACAAATTAGAAATGAAGGAAAGAAGGAAAAATAAAAAATAAATATGATATAGTTAAAGTAACACTTTTATAAGTAAAAGTATCTGTTTGTTAAGATAAAGTATCAGATTTCTTAATACAGTTACAAACTAGGAACAAAAAAAGAGGAAAAATAAAAAATAAATATGATGTAGTTAAAGTAACACTTTTATAAGTATCCATTTATTGAGATAATATATCATGTTTTTAAATAGACTTGGGTTCGATTCTTAGCCTCTTCATTTAGAGGCGTTTTTTTATTTTTATTCAATTTACCAGGCGTATTTACGAATGACTTTATATACATGGTTACACTGAAATTGCACAACAAGCACTAGTGGTGTAGTGGTAGAACACCACCTTAAGCATGTATAGGTCGCGGGTTTGATTCCAATCTAGCACTGAAGCAGGTTTTATTTTTAAATAACAGGTCCGCGGGCGGGTGGGTGTGTGGGCTGTAGGATTCGTCTTACGGAATAGGATCCGTAAGACGGTCCTACAAGAGACCTACTCTTTTATATATTATCAATTTTATATTAAACTACATTCCCAAAGCTTTCCAACCATATATTATAAGCTTATATAGAAGACTTCGTATTAGATCATTTTAGCTGTTTAAATTTCGTTGTTATGCAAAGTTGTATAATTATATATATATATATATTGTATTTTTAAACAATTGGAATTAAATATATTTATAATAATTCTATAGGAAAAAGAAATATGAAATTACAATAGAAACAAAAAGAAACAAAATTCTAATCCTAGGGGTTTTGATAAAATAAAAAATAGGACAAAATACATGATCCACGAACCTCACTTAAGATTGCAAATAAAATAATCTTGATCTAACAAATCTTTATCTAAGTTTTTAATGGATGTATCCTTTAACATTTTAAATCTAAATTTAGACTTAATTATATTTTTAATAATTTTCATGATATTGTTATTAGAAATCCAATTATTATCATAATATATTTTAAAAGAAACATATTTAAAAAATATAATATCTCACGCTTGGATAAAAAAAATTAATAAATTAACTAAACCTTGATAATATCAATATTTCTAATCTAATAATTTTTTATGTGGATGTATAACAAAGAGCGGATAAAATACTAGCGCTATTTGTTTTATTTTAATTGTATTCTTGTGCGTTATATGTTTTTATGGCCTGAAAACTAAGAGGAAAGTATTAAAAATATAACAAAGAAAAAGATGAAGAAAGACGTAACAAGTTTTTGTTTCAGCAAAATAGATGTCCTTTAATTATAAAGAAAATATATTAATAATAATATAAAAATCTCCCAATAATATATTTTTATTAGAAATCCAATTATTATCATAATATTTTAAGAGAAACATATTTAAAAAATATAGATATCTTACGCTCGGATAAAAAAATTAAGAAATTAACTAAACCTTGATGATATCAATATTTCTAAACTAATAATTTTCTATGTGGATGTATAACAAAGAGCGAATAAAATACTAGCGCTTTGTTTTATTTTAATTATATTCTTGTGCGTTATATGTTTTGTATGGCCTGAAAACTAAGAGGAAAGTATTAAAAAAATAACAAAGAAAAAGATGAAGAAAGACATAACATTTTTTTGTTTCAGCAAAATAGATGTCCTTTAATTAGAAAGCAATTATATTAAAAATAATATAAAAATCTTCCAATATAAAAAAATAGTAAACTAAACTTTGATGATATCCATATTTTCTAAACTAACGAGATAAAATTTTGGTTTTTAATGTAAAGGTACAAGAAAGAGTAATCTTTGTTTTATTTTAAGTGTTTTCTTTTGCATTTTGTTCTTTTTGCCTAAAAAACGTATAATAAAATACTGAAATTAACAAAGAATAAGAAGAAAGACGGGATAAAAACTCTGCAGTAAGACAAAGATTCTTTTTAGACTCTAAATAAGGATAACAATATCAGTTTTAAAAATAATATTTTATCTCGCATCAAAAATTTTAGTTTCAAAGTTATTGTTTTTTATTGAAATATATTTATGATTTCAATCTATATCATCAATAGAAAAAGTATAATTTAATACACAAATATAATGATATAAATTAACAATTAAAAGAAAATTTACGTGTGATAGTGTGAGGCCCCGAATTTTAACAACGTGGGATACGGTGTTATGTAGTGATTATTTATTCGGCTATGTATCACAAACCTATTATTAATGAAACACGACTCTACTTTTATTTATTTCTTCCAACGTCAATTACGCATTTCGCATTTTTGAGCTTAGCAATTTTATATTCTCCTCTAGTATTAATACTTGATCGAATGACTACGACTTTAGAAATATTGGACCCTCGATAAATTAGGAGTATATTCCAATCCCTATCCAAATATTTCACTATATTCTATAATTCATTTCCCCAACAACTTCCAATTAATTTTTTTAAAAATACATATTTCTTATTTCACATCTTTAATTTTAAAATTTAATATTAAGTATAAATATTTATACATTTTATTTTTCTTCAATTTTATAAAAGAAAGAAAATCAAATATGTTTTTTTTTCCTAATTTTCGAAAATACCCTTTAATAGGGAGGTTATTTATATTTTTTGTTAAAAAAAAACCTACATATTAGAATTTTCCTACCATCCCCACTATCACAATTGGTCAAACAAATATATTTTAAATTCCCCCCTAAAAACTAGCTTTTGGCCAATTGTCCATAAGAAAGTAACCTACCTATTATTTTATGTTCTATCTTTTCCCAATTATTACCCTAACTCGTCATCTAACCAAACCAAAACAAAAATTTCTCCCCCTCTCTTAGGATGGACGGCCATAAAGCCATTTTCTACAAAAAAATTCAAAAAACTTCACCAACACATTTTACATCTTACACAAAATCCTCTCCCTTCTCTCTAAAATCCTCCCACATTTTCTCTAAGCATATGTTCATATTCTTCTTCAAACCTTCAAAACACTTAACCAAAAATTTCAAAACTCCCTCTTCTACTTACACAAAAAATTCGAACCCCTACAACAAGGTAAGAAATTGTGTTCAAAAAAATCATCTTGTTATCCTCTAGCTCATCATTTTCACTTCTTAACCTAAGTTTGATTTTTGGTTTGAGGTATACTTAGAAGACTTGAGAGACACTAAGAGCCTTACCATCATCTTGAAAAGGACTTCAAGACTTTGAAGATTTGAAGAGAAATTGGACTATAAGGTAAGAAATGGGATTTTTAGTACATTTTATTCTTCTCTTCTATTTTCTAAAATTTTGATACTCCATTTTCATTTTTGGACTTTTAGGGGCTGACCTTAAGAGTTGTTTTAAGAGTGAGCAAAGAGACTCATTTTGAGACCTCTACTAGTCTCATTTCACCTACTACACAAGGTAAGTGTAGTTTTACCAATATTCTTCACCTCCTTCTTCTTTCCTTAAATTTTTAACCTCATTTCCTGAATCATACATTTTTTTGGTATTCCTTGACCTAGGGGGCTGACCTAAGTCATTTCTCCTTCAAGAGTGATTTATTTCATCTTTCACTAACAAGTTAATTTTTAAGGTGGGTGGAAAAGTCTTTCCAACTTTTAGGTGTTTTTATTTAAAATGCATATAATATTTGGATATTGAGCACTTGAGATATATATATATGTTATGTGTTTCATGTTAATTTCTTGTATCAAGTTGAAAATTTCTCAAGTATGGCTCAAAATGCTATTTGTTGAAAAATAGGTGCATACATGTACACTTTATTGTGATATTTGATGAATTCTTGTGTGAAATGGACTTGTATATGTATGACCCTTGAAATCCATGTTTTGTATGATTTATTACCTAGACAAGTCGAGCATAATTGATTAAATTTCAATTATTGGACTTAAAATGCGAAAATGAAAAGTTGGTGGATTTAATTGCAAGAAATTAAAATTTAAGGGACCCCTATGTAATTTTCGAATTTTGGGACTGTACTCAGGTTCAAAAATGATGTTTGGACATTTTAATAAAGTTTTAAGAGTTTTTAGATAAATAAAATCAACCTTTAAAAGCCCAAGGACTAGATTGTAAAATTTTAGAAGTTTAAGGGCTATATTGCAATTTTCGAAACTGTACCAGACCCTATTTTGAAAATTTAAAATTTTAACTCTTGGGACTGGAAATAACATATTTTAAGTGTATTCCAAAAATCCAAGTGTTTAGAGCTTGGAAAGTAATTTTATAAAAATTGAGGGACCAAATCGTAAAAGATTAAAATTGAGGACCAAGATGAAATTTCCAGGACTTATGCAGTCCATGCACCTGGAAATGCTAATTTAACTATAACATAATTATTTGTGACCCAAGGTTCAAATTTCATAACAATTGGACCCCTAAAAGCCTTAAAGGCAATTATTTCAAAATGGGACAAAAATGAGATTTTCAAAAGTTAAGGGGCCTATACTTATTTTTTTCAAAACTGTTTTTGTCCCAATATCCCACTAACCTTAGTGACATCTTCCAACTAGAATCACATTAATAGCCCTTCCAGTTTGTGAGTTTCGATTATTTTAAACTTAGGGCCCAAAATGACAATTTTGATAAATTTGGGGCCAATGTGAGAATTTTATAAAAACTCGACCTCAAAACTTTAAAAACCTGAATCTCTGAACAATTTATAGAATTTAGAAACTGACCTCATAATTTTTCAAGGTCGGGATATTTACTTATTCACTTTTTAACCCCAAGAGTATTGATTTTTACTAAACGGGGCAAATTGTAAAATTTCTTTTTAACAAGGACCTAACTCAAATTATTTTTCTTTTAAAGAAACAGCTCTAGACCCTCTGACTTTTAATAATTAATTAAAAGATTTTATTTTCTTAAAACCCCTTGACTTGTAGGATCTTCTTGACCGATCAATACGCGATCGCGGGACGACTTCCTCGTCTTGCGATTTCGAATCTATGACGGGACTTAGGTTACACCTAATCTTTCAAGATATCGAAGATTGCTTATCCTCTCGATAATCATCTTCATCTAAATAACTCCACCAACGCCATAATTGCCACTCGCGATTTTTGAAACTTTTCTTTTGAATCGCTGAATCATTAATACTCATTTGCCTGGTTGACTACTCGAACTTGTATTTACTTTCTGCTGAGTCAACATGGTGTGTCGAGCTCCACGAGGAATAGATACATCGGGGATGGAACAAGGCAGCTCGGCTACTATTCCACTCTCCGGCCCCATCGTCCTAATCCCGCAATCGAGGGACGGAGTTTGTCGAGGAAGCGGGTCATAGTGCTTGAGGTATAATCATGATTATGATAAATCCGAGCTGCTTTAGCTCCACTTTTGTGGATTTTGTCTTTGCCTATGGAGCGATAAGGTGACATGTTTCGGACCATCTTGCTCGGGGAGTTACAAGGAAGAACGAAGGAATCACTGTCTGATCCACACGATTCCAGAGTTAATCGGACCCGTTTGATTGGCGCTACAAATCCGTACGCAACTGCTACTTGTTTTGCATTGGTTGGCACTACAAATCCGTACGCAACCGCTACTTGTCTTGCATAGGATTGGCTCTACAAATCCATACGCAATCCTCCTGTCTTGCTTGAATCACATAGTGCCTGTGTGACCACGAACTGTTTTCCTAAAACTGTATAAGTATATTACTTAAATATATTTCTCACGACGCTTGTGAGCTGTGTGTGAAATCACGCATCATATCTCACACATTTTTCATACGTCTGTTTTCTTGCATCAAAATATATATCGCCACAGTTGCACACGATCACCCATCCACTGAGATTTATGTCTTATTCCCTCCTATTTTCTAACCTTTAGATGGGGACGATGTTGAGGATGTCGACCCGACCGCATTGTTTATTGACCCCGCCCTTTGTCGAATTTGTACCATTTTTCGATGATTGTACTTATTTCATGTACTTTTGCGGATGTTGGACTCCCTTTTATCCTGCTACTCATTTCTCTCTTCGACTGTAATTTGAGGGCGTAGGACCCTTGACATTTAAGCTTTAGATATGGTGATCTTTACGCTTTAGTTTTGGCCTGTAAACTTATTCAGGTTATTATGTCGGGTGTATTTGGATCTCGCTAGACTTTAAGTTGTAATTCGTACTTATGTTATTTTATTTCCGCTGCTTTAGACTCTGTTTCACTTGGGATTGTTGTATCATTTTCTAGACTGTTGGGTTAATTTCTGTTTAAGTGGTTGATCATCGTCGCATTGTGTTTGGGGCGTGACAGTTATGGTATCAGAGCTCGGCTAGTAAGATGGAAACTTACACCGAGCTGACCCAAGATAGGACCCTCGGACTGTGTTGGGTAGTACCACGACCTGACCAATTTAGTGTGAAATCGATTTCATAAATGGCATAGAACCGTATTACAGATGTTTATACTAAGTTAGAATTTGTATTTGGAGATTCCATAGTCATACTTGTCTTGACTTAGTTGACTCTTGACTGACTTTCCTTATTCATTCTTTCCTTGTTCTTCCTTATCTTTCCTTTACCTTCGTCTAATCCTCCTTGGTTTTGTTTGACCAGGATGGCACATTAAGACTGTGTATAGATTATCGCGGTCTTAATAGCGTGACCATCAAGAACAAATATTCCCTCCCGAGGATAGACGAACTATTTGATCAACTTCAAGGAGCGACGGTGTACTCGAAGTTTGATTTACAACAAGGATATTATCAGCTGAAGATCCGTGAAGAAGGCGTTTCCAAAACGGCATTTCAAACCAGATATGGACACTACGAGTCTATAGTGATGCCTTTCAGTCTGACGAACGCACCAGCAACGTTTATGGATTTGATGCATCGAGTCTTTCAATTCTTATTTGGATCAATTCGTAGTGATATTCATTGATGACATACTCGTATACTCTAAGTCTAGAGAAGAGCATGAACATCATCTGAAAATTATTTTGGAGACACTACGAGTGCACAAGCTGTATGCCAAATTCAGCAAGTGCGAATTTTGGCTTAGTGAAGTCACATTCTTGGGACACATAGTATCTGGCACTGGGATCGCCGTAGATCGTTCGAAGGTACAGACAGTGGTTGAATGGAAACAACCTGAGTCTGTAACGGAGATCAGAAGTTTCTTAGGACTAGCCGGATATTATCAAAGATTTATCCAGGATTTCTCCAAGATAGCTGGACACTCACTCGACTAACCCAGAAGCAAGTCAAGTTTGAGTGGAATGACAAGTGTGAGGCTAGTTTCCAAGAGATAAAGAAACAACTTACTACAGCTCCAGTCTTAGCCCTTCCAAAGGGAACAGAAAACTTTGTCATCTACAGTGATGCATCAAAGGAAGGACTAGGAGCAGTACTCATGCAGGAAGGATAGGTCATTGCTTATGCATCACGTAAACTCAAGCCGTATGAAGCAAATTACCCAACGCATGACTTGGAATTGGCAGCAATAATGTTCGCGTTAAAGAAATAGAGGCACTATCTCTACGGAGCAACATTCACGATTTACATGGATCATAAGATCCTGAAGTATCTATTCTGTCAGAAGGATCTAAATTTGAGGTAACGAAGATGGATGGAGTTAATAGAGGACTATTACTTTGATATCCAATACCATCCCGGGAAAGCTAACGTAGTAGTTGACGCCTTGAGCAGAAAGGCGAGTTTAGCCAGACTAATGATTCGAGAGTGGAAATCATTAGAAGAGTTGAGCACTTGGAATCCGACGAGGACCAATACTCAAATTTCTTGTGCTAACATTTCGGTTAAACCCGATTTACTGAACGAGATCAAGGCAGCACAGGGGACAGATGGGCAACTTCAAAAACTAAAAGAGAAGATACTTAAAGGAGAGAGGTCAGAATTCTCGATACATGAAGATGGGATCATCAGATTTCGAAATCGAGTTTGTGTACCAAGTGACGAGCGGATTAGGAGTAGAATTCTCTTAGAAGCACACCGTTCGAAATACACTATACACCCTGGAGGAAACAAGATGTATAAGGACTTGAAACGGCATTACTGGTGGGTAAACATTTAGAACCAGGTAGCAGAGTTTGTTGCGAGATGTTTGACTTGCCAACGAGTAAAGGCAGAACACCAACGACCATCTGGTTTATTACAACCGTTGAGAGTTCCCGAGTGGAAATGGGAACACATAACGATGGACTTCGTGACGGATCTACCAAGGACTAGAGGAGGCTAGGATGCTATATGGGTAGTCGTAGACCGACTCACGAAATCTGCATACTTCTTACCCATGAAGAAAAATAACAACTTGCAGAAACTCGCGCAAATTTATATCCGAGAGATCATTCGACTGCATGGAGTGCCAGTCGACATTGTGTCAGACAGAGACCCGAGGTTTGTCTCCCGATTCTGGAAGTGCTTGCACGAGGAATTGGGTACCTCGCTAAGTTTCAACACAGCAGCACATCCACAAATGGATGGCCAGTCTGAGCGAACGATTCAAACCCTGGAAGATATGTTGCGAGCCTGCATGTTGGATTTCCAAGGAAGTTGGGATTCACACTTACCATTGGCCGAGTTTGCCTATAATAACAAATATCTATCGAGGCCACAATTGGGATGGCACCCTACGAAGCCTTGCGGGCGAAAGTGTAGATCTCCACTACACCGGGAGATTGATGACCAATGGACTCCAAAAGAGAAAGCGAAAGTCACCTCGATTCCAAAGTTTGACTTAGTTTAGGAGGCCATGGAGAAAGTCAAGCTAATCGAGGAATGGATCCGCATGACTCAGCGCCAAAAGAGTTACTGTGAGATAAGAGGAGAAAGGACTTGGAATTTGAAGCGGGAGATGAAGTATTTCTCGGACTCTCTCACGTAAAGGATTGATCAATCCGAAGAAAGGAGGCAAGTTGAGCCCGAGATATGTTGGACCTTACAAGATTTTACGGAGGATCGGGAAGTTAGCCTACCGGCTCGAGTTACCGGACAATATGCGGGAATGCACGATGTATTCCACGTGTCGAGGTTAAAGAAGTATCAACCGCAGATCCCGAGCATATCATCACCCAAGATACTCCTCCTCCTCGATGGGAAATTTATCCTACATCGAAAACCAATCGAGATCATTGACCAAATAATCGTCGATTGCGTAAAAGAGAGATTCCGATGTTAAAGTGATATGGCGAAACCACAACCGAGACGAAGACGCAACGTGGGAGATGGAAGAAGATATGAGGAATCAATATCCGAGTTGTTACGAAGAGAATTTGGGGACCAAATTCTTTTAAGAAGGGGGTGAATGTGAGGTCCCAATTTTAACAACGTGAGATACGGTGTTATGTAGTGATTATTTATTCGGCTATGTATCACAAACCTATTATTAATGAAACGCGACTCTACTTTTATTTATTTCTTCCAACGTCAATTACGCATTTCGCATTTTTGAGCTTAGCAATTTTATATTCTTCTCTAGTATTAATACTTGATCGAATGACTACGACTTTAGAAATATTGGACCCTAGATAAATTAGGAGTATATTCCAATCCCTATCAAAATATTTCACTATATTCTATAATTCATTTCCCCGACAACTTCCAATTAATTTTTTTAAAAATACATATTTCTTATTTCATATCTTTAATTTTAAAATTTAATATTAAGTATAAATATTTATATATTTTATTTTTCTTCAATTTTGTAAAAGAAAAGAAAATCAAATATGTTTTTTTCCTAATTTTCGAAAATACCCTTTAATAGGGAGGTTATTTATATTTTTTGTTAAAAAAAAAATCTACATATTAGAATTTTCCTACAATACCCACTATCACAATTGGTCAAACAAATATATTTTAAATTCCCCCCCTAAAAACTGCTTTTGGCCAGTTGTCCCTAACAAAGTAATCTACCTATTATTTTATGTTCTAATTTTTGTCAATTATTACCCTAACTCATCATCTAACCAAACCAAAACAAAAATTTGTCCCCCACCCCTCTCCTAGGATGGACGGCCATAAGGCCATTTTCTACAAAAAAAAATTCAAAAAATTTCACCAACACATTTTACATCTTACACAAAATCCTCTCCCTTCTCTCTAAAATCCTCCTACATTTTCTCTAAGCATATGTTCATCTTCTTTTTCAAACCTTCAAAACACTTAACCAAAAATTTCAAGAACTCCCTCTTCTACTTATACAAAAAATTCGAACCCCTAACAAGGTAAGAAATTGTGTTCAAAAAAATCATCTTGTTATCCTCTAGCTCATCATCTTCACTTCTTAACCTAAGTTTGATTTTTGGTTTGAGGTATACTTAGAAGACTTGGGAGACACTAAGAGCCTTACCATCATCTTGAAAAGGACTTCAAGACTTTGAAGATTTGAAGAGAAATTGGACTATAAGGTAAGAAATGGGATTTTTAGTACATTTTATTCTTCTCTTCTATTTTCCAAAATTTTGATACTCAATTTTCATTTTTGGACTTTTAGGGGCTGACCTTAAGAGTTGTTTTAAGAGTGAGCAAAGAGACCCATTTTGAGACCTCTACTAGTCTCATTTCATCTACTACACAAGGTAAGTGTAGTTTTACCAATATTCTTCACCCCCTTCTTCTTTTCTTAAATTTTTAACCTCATTTCCTAACTCCTACATTTTTTTAGTATTCCTTGAACTAGGGGGCTGACTAAGTCATTTCTCCTTCAAGAGTGATTTATTTCATCTTTCACCAACAAGTTCATTTTTAAGGTAAGTGGAAAAATCTTTCCAACTTCTAGGTGTTTTTACTTAAAATGCATGTAGTATTTGGATATTGAGCACTTGAGATATATATATGTTATGTATTACATGTTAATTTCTTGTATCAAGTTGAAAATTTCTCAAGTATGGCTCAAAATGTTATTTGTTGAAAAATAGGTGGATACATGTACACTTTATTGTGATATTTGATGAATTCTTGTGTGAAATGGACTTGTATATGTATGACCCTTGAAATCCATGTTTTGTATGATTTATAACCTGGACAAGTCGATCATAATTGATTAAATTTCAATTATTAGACTTAAAATGTGAAAATAGAAAGTTGGTGGACTTAATTGCAAGAAAATAAAACTTAAGGAATCCCTCTGTAATTTTCGAATTTGGGACTGTACTCAGGTTCAAAAATGATGTTTGGACATTTTAATAAAGTTTTAAGAGTTTTTAGATAAATAAAATCAACCCTTAAAAGCCCAATGACTAGATTGTAAAATTTTAGAAGTTTAAGGGCTATATTACAATTTTTGAAACTGTACCAGAACATATTTTAAGTGTATTCCAAAAATCCAAGTTTTAGAGCTTGGAAAGTAATTTTATAAAAATTGAGGGACCAAATCGTAAAAGATTAAAATTGAGGACCAAGATTGAATTTCCAGGCCTTATGCAGTCCATGCACCTGGAAATACTAATTTAACTATAACAAAATTATATTTTGGACCCAAGGTTCAAATTTCATAACAATTGGACCCCTAAAAGCCTTAAAGGCAATTATTTCAAAATTAGACAAAAATGAGATTTTCAAAATTTAAGGGACATATACTTATTTCTTTTTAAAACTGTGTTTGTCCCAATATCCCACTAACCTTAATGACATCTTCCAACTAGAATCACATTAAAATCCCTTCCGGTTTGTGAGTTTCGATTATTTTAAACTTAGGGTCCGAAATGACAATTTTGACAAATTTGGGGCCAATGTGAGAATTTTATAAAAACTCGACCTCAAAACTTCAAAAACCTGAATCTCTGAACAATTTAGAGAATTTAGGAACTGACCTCATAATTTTTCAAGGTCGGGACATTTACTTATTCACTTTTTAACCCCAAGAGTATTGGTTTTTACTAAACGGGGCTAATTGTAAAATTTCTTTTTAACAAGGACCTAACTCAAATTATTTTTCTTTTAAAGAAACAGCTCTGGACCCTCTGACTGGTAATAATTAATTAAAAGATTTTATTTTCTTAAAACCCCTTGACTTGTCGGATCGTCTTGACCGATCAATACGCGATAGCGGGACGACTTAGGTTCCACCTAATCTTTCAAGATATCGAAGATTGCTTATCCTCCCGATAATCATCTTCATCCAAATAACTCCACCAACGCCATAATTGCCACTCGCGATTTTCGAAACTTTTCCTGAACTGCTTTCCTGAATCAATAATACTTGACTGCTTGGTTGACTACCTGAACTTGTATTTACTTTCCTGCCTGAGTCAACTTGGTGTGTCGAGCTCACAGTAGGAATGGATACGTCGGGGATAGAACCGGGCAACTCAGCTGCTATTCCACTCTCCGGCCCCATCGTCCTAATCCCGCAACTGAGGGACAGAGTTTGTCCAAGAGAAGTGGGTCATAGTACTTGAGGTATAATCATGATTATGATAAATCCGAGCCTAGCTAGCTCCACTGTGGATTTTGTCTTTGCCTATGGAGCGATAAGGTGACATGTTTTGGACCATCTTACTCGGGGAGTTACAAGGAAGAATGAAGGAATCGTTGTCTGATCCACACGATTCTGGAGTTAATCGAACCCGTTTGGTTGGCGCTACAAATCCGTACGCAACCGCTACTTGTTTTGCATTGGTTGGCGCTACAAATCCGTACGCAACCGCTACTTGTTTTGCATTGGTTGGCGCTACAAATCCGTCGTAACGCTTACTTGTCTTGCATAGGATTGGCGCTACAAATCCGTCGCAATCCTCCTGTCTTGCTTGAATCACATAGTGCATGTGTGACCACGAACTGTTTTCTTAAAATTGTATAAG
Organism: Rehmannia glutinosa; assembly: GCA_016081115.2. NCBI lineage: Eukaryota > Viridiplantae > Streptophyta > Magnoliopsida > Lamiales > Orobanchaceae > Rehmannia > Rehmannia glutinosa. Next base: position 82,220,743 of record CM071934.1, read on the forward strand.
TATATTACTTAAATATATTTCTCACGACTCTTGTGAGCTGTGTGTGAAATCAGGCAACTTATCTCACGCATTTTTCATACGACTGTTTTCTTGCATCAAAATATATATCGCCACAGTTGCACACGATCACCCATCCACTGAGATTTCTGTCTCATTCCCACTTGTTTTCTAACCTTTAGATGGGGACGATGTTGAGGATGTCGACCCGACCGCAGATTGTTGACCCCCCCCCGCTTTGTCGAATTTGTACCATTTTTCGATGATTGTACTTATTTCATGTACTTACTCGGATGTTGGACTCCCTTTTATCCTGCTACTCTTTTCTCTCTTCGACTGTAATTTGAGGGCGTAGGACCCTTGACATTTAAGATTTGGATATAGTGATCTTTACGCTTTAGTTTCGGCCTGTAAACTTATTCAGGTTATTATGTCGGATGTATTTGGATCTCGCTAGACTTTAAGTTGTAATTCGTACTTATGTTATTTTATTTCCGCTGCTTTAGACTCTGTTTCACTTGGGATTGTTGTATCATTTTCTAGACTGTTGGATTTATTTCTGTTTAAGTGGTTGATCGTCGTCGCGTCGCGTTTGGGGCGTGACAGATAGAGTTAAAACTAGCATATACGTCCTTAAGAAAACATTTAATTAGAAGTCATTTTTATATAATATGAATTTGAGTTTCATAGTAATATGACTTGATTGTCAGTTAAAAAATTACACCTCTATAAACTTATAAAATTAAAAATCAATACGATACTTATGATTAAGTTCTTGAACCAAATAAATATATATAAACAACATTTTTTTCATATCAATATCTAAATATCTATACTAATACTTTTTTAGCTATCTATTTATACTTATATTAAAAATGTGCATAGGTCGGATGATTTTTTTGAAACTTTTGATCGACAACAGTATTATTTTGACATAGTCAATGTCAAAATTATTTCTCTTTTTTTCCAAAATTTATTGTAAACCAATCACTTCCATTCCTTTAAAAATATTTTATTTATATGATGAGATATAGTTCAACTTTTAAAATTTATTTTATTTAGTTTCTTTTAACTAAATAAAACATATAAAAATTTGAAAGATTAAAACTAAAGAGTTAAAAATGATATATGTGTCAAACATTCATATAATATATATATATTTACACTATGCCATTTTCTATATAAAAAAAACTAATTCACTTAAAAATCACACCTTTAAAAATTTTATTAAGATTCAAGCACAGAAATAATACTTATTGCAAAATCCAGGTATACAATATCTATATTTTGCAAAATGAAGAATAAGAGAAACATTGTGACAAGAATCACTAATGAAAAGTGCCGTATACTTAAGGCTGCAATCGAACCAAACCAAGCCGAGCTTTTGAGTGTTTGAGTTTGGCTCGTTTATTATCAAGTCGAACTCGAGCCTGAATTTATCGAACATATTAATGGCTCACGAACTTTTTCGAGCCTAAACGAGCTTAGTAAATATTAATTATAAATTAAATTATTCTTCAATTTATTACAAAAATAAAATTATATATCTCTAAAATGCATAATATATTTACTGAAACTTATAATTTTAAACAAATAAGTTTATTGAAATATTTTTATATTATCATAAGTAAAAATATGAAAAATTAAAATTAAAGGCAAATTATTAGTTTAATTTATACGAGCTTACTAACGAGCATGTTCACGAGCTAACGAACCGAATATCTCTAAGTTTGAGTTTGGTTCGTTTATTTTAACGTGTCTTATTGAACGAACTCGAACGAGCTTTCATCGAATCGAGCTCTGAATAGCTCACGAGCGGCTTGGATCATTTGCAGCTCTATATACTCATATGGAATTTTATTAATAAAATTAATTTAATATGAAATAATTTGATACATGTGTCAAACTTTGGTACTTTTAAATTATAAATTAATGTAGGCAATAATATAATATAAATAATATTATTTGTATATCAAACTAACTATATTAAAACATACATAATACTAAACTAGAGTGAATCGACCACATTTAAAGTCAAATTATAAAAAATCTTTGGGCCTAAGGAGGCACATAAAGATAGTTAAGGGATTATTTACAACTTGAAATCTTAATTTTGACAAGTATTATTTGATAAAAATAATAAATAAATTTAAATAAAGATTAAAAGTACTATACATCTTTTTTTCTTCGAGAGAGGCATTGAATTATGAAAATGAATGCGTAATTGTACTTTTTACAATAAATAGTGTTATTTAGAAAATAAATGATTCAAATAAATTTACAGTTTTTAGTCTCTTAAAAAATAAAACTAATATAGATTAGTTTTAGCATATTAAGAGTAATTATAGTTTGTATAACTATATGCTTCAAAAAATTTACAAATATATTAATTTTATAACAAACGCAAAGAGTCAAATTCAATTGCAAGTACCATCGCTAATGGCATAATATATATTTCTAAAACTAATTGAGTTAGTGTTTCTTTTAAATAACATAAGTATTTGCAAAGTAATTTTCAAATATACAAGTTTATTAGTATTATATTTAACTATTGAAGTTTGATTTAATATGAATTTTGATAACTGATTTTTTTAAGACTATCTTTGGTTTTATTATTATTAAGTGGATATATTTTATATGCAATTGGATGGAGTTTCAAAATCTAGGTTTCAAATTATCACCTTTTTGTAGTTTTATTTAAAACATGACTCTTGATGACAATAATATATTCTTTTTTTGATGAAAGATGACAATAATATTTTAGTTCTCATATAAATTGGATTAATGTGTATTATTTTAAAGACGACACTCAAAATAGATAGATTGCAATAAGTTAAAGTTTAAGTGTTCTGATAAAAATATTCACTTTGGAAGTAGAATTAAGATTTTATATATGAAAAGAGTTTTTCTTTTTGTCCATATAATTTATTTTTAATATTTGTCTTGAGTTACATTTCGTTAACCAAAGTAGTTAGAGAGAATTAAAGAAACACACAATCATACCAGGCAATATTAATCTTTAATTTATATACTTTTTTGATTAATAACAATTACAACTAAAATCATGAGATTATGCTTGATTTTTTGGTAAATAAGTAATTTATATCAATTTTAAATTTTTGATTGATGTGATAACGATATATGAATATTTAGCCCATGAATTACCGAATAATCATGCATAATGCATCTAATATGTTAAAAGACTTCTAAAATTAATTAACAAAAAGACGTTCATAGCCATTAAAGCATAACAAAAGATTGATCAATATGATTGTAAGCTAATATATGAACTTATTTTGTTGTTATATTAATTTTAAATTTTTTTGTTGGCTTGAGTTCTTTAAAATATTTACTTAATCATTTATATCGATTTATACTTATGAAAACAAAATATATATTAAAATATTTTGATTTTTTTAATAGTTTGGTTATTTAGTTATTATATATTTATTAATGGTAAAGTACATTAAGCTATTTTAATATTCATCAATCAAAATATTTTATAATATAATTATTTTAATAAAATCATATGGGATCACGTGCCACACACGTGTTTCTTACTAGTACTCTAAAATTGATATATGAGTTTTTAACATTACTTTGATTGCAGGTACTTGAATTTTTGCATAAATATCAAGTTAGTACATAGTGGATGGGTTCCATCTACTTCTCCATATTTACCCTTTTAAACTCTAACTAGTAACAAACACGTGCATCGCACGTGATCCATATGACTTTATTAAAATAATTTTATTGATTAATACTAAAAGATTAAAAAGTGAAATAAATATTAAATAAACTTTAATATAACAAAGTATTTAATATATATTTTGCTTTACTTTAATTATAGATCAATATGAATTATTAAATAATCATTTTAAAGACCTCAATCCCACAAAATTTTTACATTTAGTATAACAACGAAGTAAGTTTTATATTAGCTTACAATCACATTCTTCGGTCTTTTATTTCATTGCTATGGCTAAAAAAGTCTTTCCTCTTACACGATTTTCGAATTCTTTTAGCATTGGATACATTTTACATAATCAGACAAATAATTTAGCTTATAAATCATAAGCTAATGATTAGTAAATCACATGCAAGTTATAACATTAATAAAAAAATAATTAATTAAATATTATACCAAAATCCATCATAATATCATCATTTTATTTGTTATTGTTATTCAATTAAAATAAAATAAAATAAAGGTTAGTCAAATTATTTTACTTCATGTGCTTACTTCTTTCATGATATCTCATTTCTTCGATATTATTAAAGAAATGTAAAAAAAATTACAATATAATACATATGTCAAAAAAATCCATATATTATTTTCATTCTAGTAACAAAGTCAATATTTTATCATTAACACTTAAACTTAAAGTTTGTAGTCCTCCTATTTCCAGTGTCATAAAAATAATAAACATTAACCTAATATATAAAAAATTAATCCATTATTTTCATCGAAAGTCATGTAATAAATAAAACTATGAAAAAGTGATAAGTCAAAATCTGAGTTTTGAAACTCTATTCAATTGCACACAAAATATCTTTATTTAATAAATAATAAAACCAAAGACAATCTTATGAAAGAAAAAATAAGTTAACTATTTCCACGTGTCAATCTTCAATAATTAAATATAATACTTATTAACTTTTATGTTTGAATTTCTTTTTGCATTCACTTATGTTTTTAAAAGTTATACATAATAAACTAAAAACTAATATAGTTTTTTAAATTTCATAAAGTTTTAGAAAGATAAGTTATACTATTAGAGTTTGTACTTGCAATTGAATTTGGCTATTTTGGTTATATTAAAAATTACATAGTTGTAGATTTTGTGAACCGTATAGTTATGAAAATTGTAATTATTCTTAATATACTGAAACTAATCTATATTTGTTTGAAAAGACTGTAAATTTAAAATTGATTTCATTTAATCTCGTTTACAAAATCATATTATTTGTTGTAAATATAAATTATCAATCCATTTTTAGTGCCTTTTATTGGGAAAATGATATATAGTACTTTAATATTTATTTAAAACTTCGATTGAATTTTTGATCAAATAAGAAAATATAGTTGCCAAAAATTTAGATATCAAGTGTTAAAAAACCCCCCTTAACTATTCTCTTCCGCCTCTTTATGCCCGGAATAATTCATATTACTTGGCACCAAACATGGTCACTTCACTCCAATTTATTATTATATATAGTTTAACACAATAAATTTGATACACAAATATTATTTTGAATATTATGATCATTATATTGGTACCTAATTAACATGTAATTCAAGAAATATTAATCATTAACATAAATATCAAACTATTTCATATTAAATAAGTTTAGTTTTTTTATTTATTTGTTTACAATTTCATATACACAGTGACTTTCCATTTCTGATTCTTGTTTTCAAGGTTTTCATAATATTTGATTTTGTAAAAATTAGAATAATTTGTACCTAATTTTATAATAATTGTCTTTGTGCTTGAATATTTATATTTCATAAAAGTGTGCTTTTAAAATGAACTGAGATTTTATAGAAAATATCAAATTATACGTATTATATGAAAGCCATTTAATTTTTATTTAGAATTCCATGTTATGACCCACATATTTTTTTTAACTATTTACTTTTATTCTTTCAAATCTTTACAATATATTTCATTTGGTTTAATCCTAAACTATCTATATATGTGAGATTAACCCCCAAAATTATTTAGATCAATCTCAACTCATTAATGTCAAGTATAACCATTTATTTTTCAATATTTTTTATTCTTAGTTTTTCACTCTTATTTGTTGTAATTATTTAATTTACTTAGTTTTTATGAATGTTATGTTAGTATTTGAACTAATATATAATTTGAAATATATGATTACTTTCTCAGTAGTCAAATTGTTACATATTAAATGAGTTTATTTATTATTTCTTTTGCATAGCAGATATGATCTTTTAGACTAATCCAATTTTAGCTCATGCTCCACTCTTTCACACCATTTTATTAAAATTTAATTATTTTGATATACGCTTTTATTATAAATATGTATCATATTGATATTTTAAACTTATAAATTTTAAAGGTGTAATTTTCAAACGAAAATCAAGTTTTAACACAAATGTCAATTTAATACATATGGATTTTTTTTATTAAGTTTGTCTTCTTTGTTTTTTTTGATAAATTTATATATACAACTTTTAACACTTTTTTGCACTTGTTCTTGAAATTTATATGATATAAAATAATTGAAAGATTGAAATCATAATATATTAAAAAAACAATAAATTAGAAACTAAAACTTATAATGTTATATATAGAAAATTAAGTAAAATTCATATTAACACATATAGTTAAAATTTAAAAGGTAACTTTTTTGCCGCGACAAACTTGTTTTGGTTCTTGTTCGCTTTTTTTTCATATTAATCTTATTTCTTTTATTTTTTACTTTTTATTTTACTGATATGGCTAAATACATCAAATTGCAATAAAAATAAAATATTAAACTCTCTTGTTTTCAATATTTTTTTTAACAACCATCAATAAATTAATTTTTAAATTGCATATTACTAATTGATGAAGAACGTTTCGACCATAAAGGAATTATGTATTTTCTCTACTTTTTATTTAGCATCAAAACCACCTAAAATATTTTTTTTATCGTGTATATTGTAATTTGATACTTTTCTTATAAATTATACATATTTAATTATTGAGAAAAATTTAAAAGAGTATAAGAAATATACAATTTTGCATCATACTAAAAGTTAAATAGTTACAATTTTCTTCTATAACGACTTGTATATAAGTTTAGAACATATAGTTGAAGATTTTGAAACTTAGTTTAAATTTGAAATTGATTTTATAAGTAATTTAAAGTATTCTTAGTGTTATGATTAAAAATATATGTATTCAGATTCTGAATTTTTTTTGGCTATAATGAACATCTCTCATATAATTAAAACAAAGAGTAAATAAATAACAAAACTATAGAATAACACAAATTTTTAATTTTTACTCAGTATTGAACTTTATAATGTAAAACTTTTCTCATGTGAAGTCCTTATATATGCTTATGACATATGGTTAGAAAGCTCTCGAAATCTAGTTTAATATGAAGCTAATATTATTTGAAAATTCAAAATATTTTAAGAGTTATAGCTGAAAGAATAAATACTTTTAAAATGTAGAATATAAAAAGCCACATTGTCTTATAATTGAACAAATAGAACAAGTCACTGGAAATTTTTCAATTTGGAACTTGCCTGAACACGTACGCCAACGTTAGGAGGATAACTGGAGGTTGCCCAGGGAGGCTCCTCCGACGCTCAAGTCAGTTTGGTGAACGAGAGAACAATACAGTAATTGAATACTAAATTAAATGCGTAGGAGAATTATGAATTAATCTACTTATATATAATATAAGGGACCTTTTTATACCTGGGAGATAGGCCCGTGTGCCATGTAGGAGAATTCTGCCTATGGGCCAGTCCACGTTGAAGAAATCTCGCGGACACCATTAGGCCGATTTATTTATTAAGAGCCCATTGGACAATTAATATTGAATAAATATCTATAAATTGAATTATATATTAATTAATTAAATACCATTTTTGTCTCCAACACAATGCAAGTTCAGATTGGCTCATGGGCAAAAACTTAAAAAACTACTGAATATTTTACATTTAGCAAAACATCATTGGACATTAATTCATCGTATCTCATGAACTAGGCAACTTGTATCATATTTTACAAATGCAAGGCACGAAACGAAGAAGTCTATTTTGCGGAGATTATTAGATCGGACTTGTGAGATTAATATTAGAATGCACAAAATACAAGACAAAAATCCGAACTCTTTTGCTTTTGTCAAACATTCGTGTAGTGAAAATAATAACTATAATAGAAAAAAAAAACTCATTTCATATTGGTAATGAATTTAAAACACAAGTCAAAATGAAAATTCTCAAGGACTTACAGAAGCCATTAAAGGTTTCTTCTTCTTCTTCTTTTTTCTATGTAAAAAATGACTTTGTAAACTTGCTGAAATATAGTGTTTAGGCTTAAGTCGAGGCCTGATTTCGAATCAGTCTCCGCAAGACGAAAACGCCCCGTACACCGAGTGCTTACGGTTCCGGCGTTCGCCTCTAAGATACAACGACTTTTACGTCTCGAGTTTACAGCACTTGCAAATTCGAAACACGGCGAACAACTAAAAGTTCGAACTTTCAAGCTTTGAACGAAAGGGAAAATCAATATGCTCGTATGATGCAAATGACTGGTTATTATCTGAGTTATTTCGTGTCTCAAATCATCTGCAGGGGCCTCAATATTATAGGCAATGAAGTGCCCGTACGGAAAATCGCTGAACAGACGCACCTGACTTTCGGCACCTAGCACGACCCAGACGCACGGGCGTGCGCGCGCGCGTGCGTGTAAGCGCGACCTTCTAGCAGTAGCACGACCCGAGCACACGGGCCTTGAAGCCCAGGCCCACGACCCGGACCCGGACCGGGCCGTGCCAAGCCGAGCCGGCCGGCCCGCGCGTGTGCTTTGACCAAACCCACAAGCATGTAGGTCCTCTCCCCTTTAAAAACTTGGGTGCCCCCAAGGGCCCAAACCCATTTGTCCAACTTAGGATAAATAAAGTGTGCAACTTTACCTCCTTTTTCCTATGTGGGATGGAGCATCTCTCCTCCCCCCACATTTTCCATTTTCCATACCATTTATTTATATTAAGTGGCTAACTTCTAGCATTAATTTCTCATTCACCCGGAATCGGTTTTGAGAAATTCCAAATGCTATTCTCATCTACTCTCTAAGTAGAATTTTTACAAATAATTTAATTCCATTTTTCACAAATGGAAACCACTTAATTAATTGGTCAAAATCGGGTCAACACCCCATTTATCAAAGACCAATTCCAACAGCTTAATCTTTATGTCAACGGCCACGGCTAATCTTATGTCATCTTTGGGATCTATTTATAATAAAGAGCTTCTAGCAAACATCGGTGCGCTTGGGATTCTGGTACTAACAATTGTGGCAAATGTGTTGATTCAATTTATTCAACTGCGGCGAATTCCATGCCCTATCGGAATTTATCCAATATCCCTTTTGTTTCCTATAACTTCGATGCTACTTTTGCTACCTACATTAGCTGCTTCAGCTATCTCGGTTCCAACCATCAAAAGGGATCTGGAATTGAAGTACAAGGAGAAGCATGAAGTAGCCTTGAGGGCAGAAGAGATGGTACATAGAAGGGAAGCATTCAAAATTGATAATCAGAGAGAAGTTATGATGAAATATTGGGTGATGGCTGAAACCAGCAGCCCACAGTTTGTGATGGCGCGTTCTGTCGTTTGTGCTACTTCGACTTTGATCCCCTTGCTTCCTGTCATCGCATTAGCAATATTATTTATTGTAGAGATTGTGATGTTTAAAGATGAGCTCCTTGGACAAACTTCATCTGTATATGGAGAGTACACACTCTGGATTCTAGTAATTCAGATCATTGGTGTGGTAGTAGGTCTAATTGCGCCTATGTTTAGATGGTTTCTTGCTATCGGCTTCAAGTGCTCAATGAACAACCATTACAGCTTCAGAAAGGAATTCAAGATTGAGGCTCACTGGATCCAAACTTTGGTCGACTGGAGAGATAGCTTCTCTGCTATACAAATTCGGCAAGACAAGTGCACAAAATATATTCATGATGCAAAATGGTTCATTCTAACTTTCTGTATTGGAGTTTAGATTATGATTGTTTTGTTCAACAAACTCATTGTCTTGGTCTTTGCCTTGCTCATACGTCCAATTCTCTTCGGCTTTACTAGCATCAAGAAACTCATTATGTGGCATTCATCCAGAGTCATGACCTCAGATAACCATGGAAATGATCGATCAGGTGATGATAGAGATCTGATCAATCTCAGCCATTACATTCTTCTACTTGAAGGTGAGGCAGATCTTCCAAGATGGATCCTCAAGAACATATGTCATCGGGCAGATAACATGATTCAGATAGGTCAGAAAAAGCAACCTAAGATTCTAATAGGTCTTCTACATAAATTTGACAATTTCAATGGAGCAGGACAATTTGATACCAATCAAATTCCAAGTCTACATTCTCAAGAACCTCCCAACTGCTGGACGCTACCAGTGATGATGCTGACAAGCATCGCATTGCACTTCCTAACATTGCAAAGGAAAAAAGGGAGTGGCTATTGAGCCGCGTGAGTGAAGGCCTAACCCTCGCCAAGCTTGTAGACAAACCTTTGTGTTGACGTGCGTTTTGGTCAACAAGCAAAATATGTAATAAATTTAACACGTGGAAATATAAGCGTGCGTAACGTGTGTTTATTTATGGCTAATTCTGCCTTTTGTGATACAATGCTGAGCCGGATTATCGGGGTCGGTCTTACTTATAATAACACGCTTTCTGATGCTTTTTCTATGTTTTTTTCCCCTCTCCCCCCTTTTTCCTTAATTGAGGCCTTTTATACCCCTTTCCGTAAGTGATTTTTCAATAGTCATCTTTGCACTAATTAGTCACTAATCAGTAAAATAATTGGAAAAGGACACATGTCCCCTTCTAATCGTGCATGTCAGCCAAGTCTTGCCACTTGGCGACTCCTCTTAATAACTTTCTGACACGTGGCGTTTTCTGATACCAATAAAGCGCTAAGCATGGGCAAGCATGGGCAAATGGTTATTTTTATGAATTTGTCGCGCATGCGTTTCCCGCCGAAATTTGGGCTCGGGGCTCGGGGCTCGCGACCATCTTTGTGGTTGGGCTCGTGTGAGCGGGCGAGCCTAATTCATGACGTGTCACCGGCTCCGTTCTGCGACGTCACTGTATACCCCCTACTCGGATGTGTGCTGGGCTTATTGCGTGGATTAATTTCTTCCAAATCGGCTCGGCGTCATCAAAGGCCCCCAAGTTTAATTTCGAGAGAAGAATTTACTCAAGTCGGAGTTAAACTTCAATGCTAATGATAAACATTTAATGGGAAACGGAATTTTCAAAGGTTTGTTCATTCCCGACATCCGTCGCGTAGTGGTTAATGCCTGTGGCGGCGCATTAATTGTGGTGCCATAATGACACATACACGTGGCCTCTTGTGGTTGGACCAATCTTGCGCAGGAATTGAAAAAGGCACGTCAGTTCTGTCAGCGGACGTGGGGACGTGATGTTTTCTGACATTTTCGATGGCTTTTGAAGTTGAAAAGGCGCGTCTTTTCGAATAAACGTTTCGTTTATCGAGGGAACTCCATCTATAAATACCTCATTTTCCCTCCATTATTCACTTTCGCATCCATTATCCTTTGAGCTAGATCGACTAAGACCGAAGCGGAAATTTGGTCGGCTTCCAAAGTTCAGAAACTTCAAACTTAGGTATTTTTTCGAAATACTCTCCTTTTACCTATAAAATGTCTTCTTTCGAGGATAGTAGAAGTCGTAGCTATAGCGTAGAGGTTGAAATCAAGGATCCCCCCTCTGAACCTTCTGTTTATTTCTCCCAAAGACGGCCATCTCCGCCTTATAGTCCGAGCATCATTCGATCTCTTCTCCCGGATTCTTCTCCTCGAAAGGCGGGACATCTTTAGAGCGGACGCACACTATTTTTAATCCGCGCCCGGTGACTTTTTTTTTCGAGAAGGCACGGTGTATCGGCCGATCGCACGAGGGAATTCTAATGAAAGATCCCGAGTCTTGATCTTGCGATATCGACGAGGAAGAAGAGGATATGAATCCGTCGAGCCGGAGCGTGATAACGTGGAGTGGGTAGACGAACCCTCCCGGAGATTCGAGGCGGAGAGGCCTCAGTGCCCATGGGCCATCGTAATGGCGATGGCCGCGAGAGGAGGCCCTCGCCGTGTAGAGCATCCGTGGACGCCGTGTGATATAAACGACATCCCCAGCATCTTTGATGATCCGGAGATGGGAGAGCTCAGGTAGCAGGTATCGTTGTAATACCGGTTTTAGAATTTGAATCTCAAAATTTAGGGTAAATTTTTCGCAATTTTAAGGAATTAGATTAATAATTTATTGGGATTTATAGCTAATTAAGAGTATTATTAAAATTATATAATCCTAGAAAAATTATAAATTTAATTACGAGGGCTTCCTATTATTTTCAATTCACAAATCGGTTTATTTCAAGCCCAACAAAATATAAATAAATCACCAAGATATATTATTTTCATCCCAAATTTTTTGGCGAATCAGCTATCATAAATATCCAAAACCCATTTATTTCCTTTTATATAATAAATTTCCATATCAGGTAACCTTCCAAAAAAGGAAACCTTCCTTAACAGGTAAGAATCCCTTCTCTCTCCCTCACTCAGCCTCCGGCAGGCTTACGGTCGCCGGCCACCACCGCCGCCGCCGTCGGCCGCCGGCCATCGGCGGTGGAATTTAACAAACCATATCTCATTTGAACCCTTTCGCCGCCCTCGTTCCAAATCCGAGGTCGGAATTTCGATTCGATTTCCCGTTCGCCGGCAAATCGCCGACAAGGTTAAAATTTCGAAATCTTTGACTCAAGATCTACAGAGATCCGACCGTTGGATTTTCACAAACCTTATACCGTTAGAAAGCCCATTCAATTAGGTTTCTAACGCCACCTTCCAATCTCAGATCGGAGCTCTAGGTCGCCGGAAAATCGCCGGAGACATCTCTGGAAATCGTCTCGCGAACTCGCCGGCAGCGTCATCTTTGACTGCCGATTACGGGCGATCCACCGGTCCAAAATTGACGAGCTTTATACCGTTCTCTTCGTCTCTTCAAGGGCTTCGAATCCCACCGATCAATTTCATGATCGGAGTTCGTTTCCATCGGGAGTTGGAGTTGGAAGTTAACGAATTTTAGCTTGTTTTATTTCTTTTTCCAACAATATTTCCATCTTCATCTTCCTCCATCCTCTCTCCCTCCCTTCCCTCTCTCCTTCCCTCTCTTCCTCTCTCTCCCTGCGCCGAGGTGTGTGCATGTGTGCAGGTGTGTGTGCGTGTAGGTGGTGTGTGTGTGCGGGTGTGTGTGTGTGTCCGCTGTGTGTGCGCGTGTGTGATATAGGTGTGTAGGTGTGTGAGTTTGAGTAGGTTGAGGTGGTAAGGTGGCTGGAAGCTCATCGCCGCCGGCCACGAGCGGCTTCGGCGACGGAAAGAGTGGTGGAGGTGGTGTAAGGGGTTAAGGGTGAGGAGTAATGGAGTATTGGGGAGGCTATTCAGAATTTGAAATTCTTTTGGACTTGGTTGTAATTTCTGAAACTTCAGTTTGACCCCCTCTAAGTTTCACTTTAGTCCTCCAAAATCAGCTTATATGAAAATTTCAGATTGACCCCCAATACTTTGAACTAAATTTTCGAATTTTCCTAAACTACCCCAAACCTTTTTAATTTAAATTCCTTAAGTCCTAACTTTCTCGTTTTTGACCCGAAAGGGGTCAAATGAACTCCGATTGACCTCAAATTTGAACCATAGTCTTGTTATACCCTCCTTATACGCAAGGTCTATTCAAAATCATGATATTGCCCCTCAATCTTCCAAATTCAAGGAAAACGAGACCCGAACATCCTTATTATTCTGTTTCGCTCCTAATTTCTTCATTTCACATCCAAATGCCCCCAAATTTTAAGGATAGGTTTATCTAGCATATTTAAATTATTATATATTATTATATTTCAATTTCAGGCTTCTAAGACATATTATGATATTTTATGTAGGAGACGAGATTGAGCCCGGGAAATACAATCATTTTGCACATCAAAAAGGTGGGGTTACCTTTACACTTAACCGTGTACTATTGCTATTCAATGCAAGTTGACTGTTTAATTAATCATGATTAGAATGTTTTGCATGAATCCCATGTTGCGGCTGTACCGTACATGTTACATATTTATGTGTTGTGGTGACGATCACTTCACATTATGAGCTCGTACATATTACAAAGTTACGGTCTATCCGTACAAATGCCACGTATGATGCATCTCTGCTAGTTGTAAATAATTACGCAGTCGCTTAAATGTACCCCACTGAGTGTATTTTCTTAGCACTCACCCCATATTATATTTTTCAGATTGAGGCGAAGTTTGACACGAAGACTTGGGCATGATGAAATACTTTTGTAGTTCCAAAGTCCCTATTTCTCTCTTTCTTAAACTTTGAACTGATAAACCGATGTCTGTAAATAAGTTTTCCTTTGTTTACTGTTGAGATGAGCTGTGACTCATCTACTTATATAATGCTTCCGCTGTATTTTGTGAATTGGGCCAACCCGCCTGTGAGCGTGGTTATTTGATGTTGGTTTGAAATGCTCTGTCGATGTTGAAAGTTATTTAAAGTTAGGTACACACTAATGTAGCGTTCCTTAAGCCCAAAACTACATTTTTCAAATTTGGGGCGCTACAGAGGTGGTATCAGAGCAAGTTTTTCGGACTATACTCTGTAAAATGATTTTATAGGTGTCGAGTTGATTCTTGAGTTGAAGTTTGATTTTAGGGACAATTGTTTTTGAAAACTTCATGCCCCAAGTTGAAGTGAAATGCTAAGCCTAAAGACATACGCATGATTTCCTCATAACAGTTTACATGATTCATGATACAAGACATGTTACATGACCAATGCTATGTTGGAGCCGTGTCTCCCATATTACACATGATATGAATGTCATGTCATATGAACAGTTTCAACATGATTACCATTTTTCGCAAATTACTGTTCAGGATATGATCTATGCCAAATGCATATTACATGAAAACTTATTTCATTAAATGAATTTCCATATTGTCATGCACTCCATGATTTTGACAAATTCACTACACTTCATACATGATACTAGAGAACTAGCTCATAGGCTTTGATCACCTGAACTTTGAGTTGGATTGGACTTTTTAGGCATACTGCTATTGTGTACATCTACTTATGTGCCTTAAATAGTTTGATGTAAGTTCATGATTATTAGGATCAATGATTAGTATTATTTTAGTTTATGGTTGTTGATTCTAGATATATTTAGTTGTTGGAATTTTAGAATGGCCCGACGTGGTCGTCGTGATCAAGAGCAACCGCCCAGGCTCCACCGCCCCACATGTTCCGAGATGGCTAATCCTGGCGAAGATCCGATTACCGTGTTGCGTGGGTTAGCACACCATTTCACCACCACTTTTGCTCGAAATCAACAACCACAACCCCCCAGATCCACGTGATACTTTGACTTAAGTGGTAGAGCAATTCCGTCGATTCAACCCACCAGTGTTTAATGGAAGAGAAGAACCTGCAGTTGCCGAGGAGTGGCTTCGTGCTTTAGAACGTATATTCACTCACATTGCCTGCAGACCGATGCTCGAGAAGGTGTCTTGCGCAATCTTTCGGATATTTCAAGATGCCGACCATTGGTGGGAATCGTATTGTAGGACTCGACTCAACAACAGATTGGGGCTCGACTTGGCAAGAATTTAAGGATGTGGTTATGCAAAACTACTTGCCATTATCTTACCGTGAAAAGAAAAGATGGGAGTTCATACACTTGAAACAAGAATCAATGACAGTCATTGAGTATGAGAGAAAATTTAACCAATTATCTAGGTACGCTACTAGTTTGGTGAGCACGGAATATGATAAAGCTAGATGCTTTGAACAAGGGTTACGCACTGAGATCACCAGTATCTTGGCAACCACGAAGACTACCACGTATGCAGACAATCGTTGAAAGGGCTTTGGAGATTGCGGCCCGACTAAGTTTAGATCTTGGAAACAGAAAGCTCAAATCATAATGGAGAAAAGGAAATGGGACAATACTAATCGTGGAAAAGCTAATATTGGGCCACAGAACAAGCAAGCGAGAACTGGTGAATATGCTTTGGAACAAGTACCCGGGGGATAAACCTCGATGCCCAAAGTGTGGGAAGAATCATAGGGGTGAATGTCTATATGGAAAAGGAATTTGTTACACTGTAAGAAACCAGGCCACACTATCCAAAATTGTCCGAGGAAGCAAAGAATCCAAGGAAGATAATAAAGGGAAACAGAAGGTTTGGAAAAGCACGAGTCTTTGCTATAACTCAAGAGGAAGCAGCCAAGGACCCAGGCACTATGACAGGTATGTTGACTATATCTAAGCTACCTGCTCTTGTTTTATTTGACACCGGGGCTACGCATTCCTTTATTTCTACTAAGTTATTTAGGAAGTTGGGATGTGATAGTGTCACAATAGATGATGTATTGGAAGTTAGGATACCATCTGTAAAAACGATCAATACTGACCAAGTGTGTCGTGGAGTGGAAATAGGAATTGAAGATAGGAATCTATTTGTCGATTTACATGTGATAAATATGATGGATTTTGATGTAATTTTGGGAATGGATTGGCTTAGAGCAAATCGTGCAATAATTAGGTGCCATGAGCAGGAAGTGGAATTCCCAAGTTGTGATGGAAAAGAATTCGTTTTTCATGGGACAAAAGTGAGATCTATACCCCTAGTAATATCAGCTATGAAGGCCATGAAAGCATTGAGAAAGGATAAATGTGAGGCATACTTGGTAAATGTAATGAGCACTGATTTGAGAGAAGTGACAATTGATGAAGTGCCAATTGTACGAGAATACAAAGATGTTTTTACTGAAGATTTACCTGGCATTCCACCAGATAGACAAGTGGAATTTGCAATAGACCTAGTGCCAGGAGCAGGTCCAGTGTCAAAAGCACCATATAGAATGGCACCGAAAGAATTGCAAGAACTAAAAGTGCAGTTACAAGAGTTGTTGGATAAGAAATTTATTCGACCTAGTGTATCTCCATGGGGCGCACCAGTGTTATTTGTAAAGAAGAAGGATGGGTCTTTCAGGATGTGTATAGACTACCGAGAACTAAACAAGCTTACAATCAAGAATAAGTACCCATTGCCGAGGATCGAGGATTTGTTTGACCAGTTGAAAGGTGCAAGTGTGTTTTCTAAAATTGACTTAAGGTCTGGATATCATCAAGTGAAAGTTAAGGAAAATGACATACCCAAAACTGCCTACAGAACCCGGTATGGTCACTATGAATTTGTGGTGATGCCTTTTGGACTTACCAACGCACCTGCCGTGTTTATGGATTTAATGAACAGAGTATTTCATCCTTACTTGGACAACTTTGTGATCGTGTTTATAGATGATATTTTGATATATTCACGGAACAAGAAGCAACACGAAGAGCATTTGAGAATTGTGTTGGAAACATTACGTAAAGAATGACTATATGCTAAATTCAAGAAGTGTGAATTCGGATGGAACAAGTGGTGTTTCTTGGACACATCGTCTCATTTCGAGGGATCGAGGTTGACCCGATCAAGGTAGAAGTCTGTAAGGAATTGGAAGACACCAACTAATGTGAATGAAGTACGAAGTTTTCTTGGTTTGGCGGGTTATTATAGGAGATTTATCGAGGATTCTCGATGATCGCATTACCTTTGACACAACTAACTCGCAAAGGTGTGAAGTTTCAATGGTCCGAAAAATGTGAGAAAAGCTTCCAAGAATTAAAGGAGAGGTTAATCACCTGCTCCTATTTTGATAATACCAGACGGATCAGAAGGGTTCGTCATATACAGTGATGCGTCTAAGCAAGGATTAGGGTGTGTTCTAATGCAACACAACAAAGTAGTTGCCTATGCCTCCAGGACAATCAAGCCTCATGAGCAAAATTACCCGACTCATGACTTAGAGTTAGCAAATGTAGTACACGCCTTGAAGATTTGGCGACATTATCTGTATGGAGCAAAATGTGAAATATATACCGATCATAAGAGCTTGAAGTACTTCTTTGAGCAGAAGGAACTGAACATGAGGCAAAGAAGATGGTTGGAGTTGGTCAAGGATTATGATTGTACAATTTTATATCACCCTGGAAAAGCAAACATAGTAGCCGATGCCTTGAGCAGAAAGAATCATGAAGGTTTGAATTGCATTTTGACGCGCCAAGAACAGCTTATCAAAGATTTTGCCAAGCTAAAAATCGATGTCATTGTCCCACCAAATACCACGAAGGCAGTAATAGCAACAATGACAGTCCAACCTACTCTCAGGAGCAGAATAGTGAATGCTCAGAAAAATGACAAGTTTTTGATGAAGTTGAGAGATCGAGCAAAAGATGGGAACGTAAAAGGATTTGGCGTGGCAGATGATGGATCACTAACGTTTGGGAACCGTTTATGCGTGCCGAAGGATGAGCAATTGAGGAGAGAAATCATGGAAGAGGCACATTGCGCGCCATATACCGCACATCCTGGAGGTACTAAGATGTATCAAGATCTAAGAAAGACATTTTGGTGGAGAAACATGAAGAGGAGTATAGGGTCGTTTGTACAGAGATGCATGACGTGCCAACAAGTGAAAGCTGAACATCAACGACCATCAGGGTTGTTAAAACCTCTCGAAATACCTGAATAGAAATGGGAGCATATAACGATGGATTTTGTTACAGGATTGCCTAGAACTACACGAGGAAACGAAGCTATTTGGGTCATAGTGGATCGCATGACGAAGTCAGCGCATTTCTTGCCAATCAAGATGACATATAAGTTAGATAAATTAGCCCAGATATATCTAGCAGAGATTGTAAGATTACATGGAGTCCCAGTTACAATTGTATCAGACAGAGACACGAGGTTCACCTCTAAGTTTTGGCAGAGCTTGCAGAGTGCCATGGGAACTAAACTCAGCTTTAGTACCGCATTCCATCCACAAACAGATGGACAATCAGAAAGAACGATACAAACTCTGGAGGACATGTTGAGAGCTGTAGTGTTAGATCTAGGAGGAAGCTGGGAAGAACATTTACCGTTAGTAGAATTTGCTTATAACAACAGTTATCAAGCGACGATCAAAATGGCACCATATGAAGCATTATATGGACGTAAGTGGAGATCCCCTTTATACTGGGATGAGGTTGGAGAAAAAAGAATAATTGGACCAGATATTGTTGAGAAAACAGTGGAAAAGATTGATCTCATCAAAAGGAGAATTAAGATTGCTCAGGATCGACAGAAGTCGTACGTCGATAAACGAAGAAAGGATTTGGTATTTCATATTGGAGACAAAGTATTTCTAAAAGTAGCACCAACTAAATGAGTAATACGTTTTGGAAAGAAAGGAAAGTTGAAACCGAGATATATTGGTCCTTACGAAATTCTTGAAAGAATTGGAGAAGTAGCCTAAGTTAGCACTACCACCAGAGTTATCCGGAGTGCATGATGTGTTTCACGTGTCGATGTTAAGAAAATATGTGTTTGATCCGGGTCATGTCGTTAATCAAGAAGCTATTCGAGTTAAAGAAGATCTGACATATGAAGAGTTTCCAGTGGCGATCCTTGATAAAAAAGTACACTCCTTAAGGAATAGAGATGTCGTTTTAGTTAAAGTGCAATGGAGTAGGCATGGAAAAGAGGAGGCGACATGAGAAAGAGAATATGTGATGAAGGACAAATATCCAAATCTTCTGACAACTAGTAAGTTCTGAATTTCGAGGACGAAATTTTTCGTAGTGGGGGAGGGTGTAATACCCGGTTTTAGAATTTGAATCTCAAAATTTAGGGTAAATTTTTCGCAATTTTTAAGGAATTAGATTAATAATTTATTGGGATTTATAGCTAATTAAGAGTATTATTTAAATTATATAATCCGGGTAGAAAAATTATAAATTTAATTACGGGGCTTCCTATTATTTTCAATTCACAAATCGGTTTATTTCAAGCCCAACAAAATATAAATAAATCACCAAGATATATTATTTTCATCCCAAATTTTTGGCCCAATTGTCAAGCCTATCATAAATATCCAAAACCCATTTATTTCCTTTTATATAATACATTTCCATATCAGGTAACCTTCCAAAAAAGGAAACCTTCCTTAACAGGTAAGAATCCTTTCTCTCTCCTCACTCGACCTCTCCGATCGGATTATGGTCGCCGCCAACCACCGCCGCGCCGTCGTCGACGCCGCCATCGGTGGTGGAATTTAACAAACCATATCTCATTCGAACCCTTTCGCCGCTCTCGTTCCAAATCCGAGGTCGGAATTTCGATTCGATTTCCCGTTCGCCGGCAAGGTTAAAATTTCGAAATCTTTGACTCAAGATCTACAGAGATCCGATTGTTGGATTTTCACAAACCTTATACCGTTAGAAAGCCCATTCAATTAGGTTTCTAACGCCACCTTCCAATCTCAGATCGGAGCTCTAGGTCGCCGGAAAATCGCCAGAGACATCTCTGGAAATCATCTCGCGAACTCACCGGTAGTGTCATCTTTGACCGCCGATTCCCGGCGATCCACCGGTCCAAAATTGACGAGCTTTATACCGTTCTCTTCGTCTCTTCAAGGGCTTGAATCCCACCGATCAATTTCATGATCGGAGTTCGTTTCCATCGGGAGTTGGAGTTGGAAGTTGACGAATTTTAGCTTGTTTTATTTCTTTTTCCAACAATATTTCCATCTTCATCTTCCTCCATCCTCTTTCCCTCCATTCCCTCTCTCCTTCCCTCTCTTCCTCCCTCTCCCTGCGCCGAGGTGTGTGTGTGTGCAGGTGTGTGTGCGTGTAGGTGGTGTGTGTGTGCGGGTGTGTGTGTGTGTGTCCGCTGTGTGTGTGCGTGTGTGATATAGGTGTGTAGGTGTGTGAGTTTAAGTAGGTTGAGGTGGTAAGGTGGCCGGAAGCTCATCCCCGCCGGCCACGAGCGGCTTCGGTGACGGGAAGAGTGGTGGAGGTGGTGTAAGGGGTTAAGGGTGAGGAGTTATGGAGTATTGGGGAGGCTATTCAGAATTTGAAATTCTTTTGGACTTGGTTGTAATTTCTGAAAATTCCAGATTGACCCCCAATACTTTGAACTAAATTTTCGAATTTTCCTAAACTACCCCAAACCTTTTTAATTTAAATTCCTTAAGTCCTAACTTTCTCGTTTTTGATCCGAAAGGGGTCAAATGAACTCCGATTGACCTCAAATTTGAACCATAGTCTCGTTATACCCTCCTTATACGCAAGGTCTATTCAAAATCATGATATTGCCCCTCAATCTTCCAACTTCAAGGAAAACGAGACCCAAACATCCTTATTATTCTGTTTCGCTCCTAATTTCTTCATTTCACATCCAAATGCCCCCAAATTTTAAGGATAGGTTTATCTAGCATATTTAAATTATTATATATTATTATATTTCAATTTCAGGCTTCTAAGACATATTATGATATTTTGTGTAGGAGACGAGATTGAGCCCGGGAACTAGGACTTGCATCCTACACAATCATTTTGCACATCAAAAAGGTGGGGTTACCTTTACACTTAACCGTGTACTATTGCTATTCAATGCAAGTTGACTGTTTAATTAATCATGATTAGTATGTTTTGCATGAATCCCATGTTGCGGTTGTACCGTACATGTTATATATTTATGTGTTGTGGTGACGATCACTTCACATTATGAGCTCGTACATATTACAAAGTTACGGTCTATCCGTACAAATGCCACATATGATGCATCTCTGCTAGTTGTAATTAATTACGCAGTCGCTTAAATGTACCCCACTGAGTGTATTTTCATAGCACTCACCCCATATTATATTTTTCAGATTGAGGCGAAGTTTGACACGAAGACTTGGGCATGATGAAATACTTTTGTAGTTCCAAAGTCCCTATTTCTCTCTTTCTTAAACTTTGAACTAATAAACCGATGTCTGTAAATAAGTTTTCCTTTGTTTACTGTTGAGATGAGCTGTGACTCATCTACTTATATAATGCTTCCAACAATATTTTGTGAATTGGGCCAACCCGCTTTGTGGAGCGTGGTTATTTTATGTTGGTTTGAAATGCTCACGATGTTGAAAGTTATTTAAAGTTAGGTACACACTAATGTAGCGTTCCTTAAGCCCAAAACTACATTTTTCAAATTTGGGGCGCTACAATCGTATTCTAAGTGGCATCAATTTTTGGGTACCGGATGGCATAGAGGTTCCTCAGTACCCACCAGTGGGTTGCTTGGCCATACATGTCGCCAGTATCCTATATGGGTTGCGATTTCCACTGTCGGTTTTCCTCACGCGGTGGTTTTGCAAATGGGGTATGCATCCAACCCAAGTGCACCCTATTTCTTGGGATAGGATCATCGGCCTCTTGGTGATGTTCCACTTAGAGAATTACCCTCGCCCCAAGTTCAAAGAGATGAACGAACTCTTTATCTGGCGAGCGACTTCTTCATCCCAGGGTCAGCCATCCGGGTGGTATTACGTACAGACCCGACTGGGGTATCCGGATGGCCTAGTGGAATGTCTCCCTTCATCTTTGAAGGAGTGGAAAGACAAGTGGCTCTGGGTGAGTGGCGAGTGGCAAGCTCGCGTGGAGGATGGAGCAAGGGAAACTGTCCTTCATCCTCCTTCAAATTTCGTTTTTGGCTATAGTAAGTCTATCTTTTCTCCTTTCTATGCTTTTGTTGTTATTGTTTCCTTTTATGTGATTTGACTTTGCTTCTTTTTTCGTCTTTTTACCTTTATAGAGAACCGAGCATCAAAAGGGCCTCTATCGGCCACCTTTATCTGATGGCTAGAGAACATCCAGGCCACGGGTATCAGGGATAGGTGGATTGATAGGTTCGCCACTGAGGCCAAATTAGCCGCAGCCGGCTTGAGGCCTGCTCTGCCCGCCGGCCTCGAGGCCGAGGGGCCGGGACGAGGCGAGCGAGAGGAGGAGGCTAGAAGAGAGCCTCAACAGAGTCCTCCGGGGACTGAAGAAGTACAGCCCCACCTTTCGGGGGAGCAGCCGGCGCGAACGGAGCGAGCTTGGTCATCTTCCGTAGCGGCCAGTCTCGTGGGCAGATCGTCTGTGCCTGCTGGGCAAATGCGGACTCCGGAGCCGCCGAGCGCGGCTGCCGTCCGAGGTAAATGTACTTAGTATTTTGCACTCTCTTTCTCTTGGAATGTTCTTCGTATTCTTTTGATCTTTTAACGGTGGCCACTTTTTGTAGGGCGTGGCTTGGATTTGCGTGCACGTCTTCGTAGCGTGAGGAACACGGCCGCGCGTCGGACTCGAGCGACTGCAGACCAGCCCGCATATGAGGAGGCAGCTCGGAGAGCAGATATTCGGGCCGGCAAACGTCCCGCTGATGGGGTGCCTGAGGCAGTGGAACCCCCCCATAAAGGAGAAGAGAAGGGATTGTGATCGAAGAGCCCGGGCAGACCGAAGGGGCTGGTTAGACAGCATCGGTGTATCCCGGACAGACTCCTGAAGGGGCTGTCCCGCGGATCTTCTTGGACAACCTTGGCCGCGAGGGTCACTTTATCCCTCCGAGCCAAGTGAGGGACGAGTACTGCGAGGGAATGAGTGGGATACGCCCTCAGTGGTTCGTGGAGTTCGTCCTGTGCGCCACGCCGACGGAGGAGCAGTCGAGAGTTTTGCCGGAGGCGGGTCGGGCCGCAATGAATGTCCCAGCTCGTGCCTGGACAAAAGGCATTGAGCAATTTTGCTCGAAACCGCGCTTTGAGGAGCGGTTCAAGATGCCATGGGAATGTCTGGGCGGATTATTGGGTTCCTGTGGCACGCGATTGAGGGAACCCGCGAGCTGGAGAAGAAATATGCTGATCTGGAAAGGCGGCATGGCGACCTGCAAGTGGCTTATGCTACTCTCCAAGGGGTACAAGAGTCTCAAGACCCGTGCGGATGAAGCCATGGCTCGGGCCAATTTTGAGAAGGAAGCCGCTGCGAGGGCCGAGGTAGAGCGGGATCAGGCCCGCAAGGCCAAAGAGGAATTCTGGGCTAAAGTTGCCGAGCAGGAGCGTGCAGCCGTTGCCCAGGCTGGAGAGATGGAAAGGCGTCTAGACGATGTGCGCAAAGAGGCTGAAGAGGCTACCCGTAGACAGGTTGGGGAAGCTCGTGTACAAGCCGTCGAAGCTTATAAGGACTCTGAGGAGTATGCATTTATGTTAACCTGCGGCCACGCAACCAGCCTCAAAGAAATCCTTGATTCGGTTAAGGCCGGGCGGATCGTTGCTCGGCCTTGGAAAGATCTGGCCCTCCTGGAGGCTAATCTCGATGCTCTTCGCCCGAACTTTGCCGAGGCCCCCAATGTTCAGGGCTCACCTCCTCCGGACGCAGAAGAAGTTGCCTCCAGTGGTGCTGTTGAAATTCTGCCCCCGTCTTAGTTTTGGTGGTGTTTGCCCCTTTACAAGCTTTTATATGTATTCGTAGGTAGATTACTTGGCTTCGTGCCTTGGGATGTAATGGGCTCCGACCCCCCCCTCTGTAAATACTTTTGAAATAGAAATGAACTTTTCTTTCTATCACCTGTGTATGTGTTTTAAGCTTTTTGTAGATGCTTAGCTCTTCTCCTTTTTGTAAGATTGTTGCCTGTCCTGAATAAGGGACTTTATCTGCTTTAATTGGCTCTCGTGCTCAGTATATGAACCTGGTCTTCATTTTGTGCTTGGTGTATAAACCAAGTCTTTGTTCTGTACTTGGTGCATGACCAAGTCTTTGTTTTGTGCTTGGTGCATGACCAAGTCTTTGTTTTGTGCTTTGTTCACTTGGTTTTATACCATTGATTTGGGCTTCCGACACTAGAGTTTTGTGTTGTTTTTGAGCATTTTGAGTCGTTTTTGTTATATCTCATAGGTTAGGCATTAATTTCTATTGTTTCGAGTCATTTGAGTGGCCAAGACATATTGTGGGCCAAGTATATTGAGTCTAGAGTCATAGCAATGAGTCTCATGTCAAAAGAAGCAAGGATGATCAAACAAGAAGGGGATTGATATCAAGAAACGTCCAAACGCGTCTAGAATTTCTAAGATCGGAAGGTTTTAGTATTTTGGCCATAACTCTCCACCAAATTGATATTGAGCTGATTCAAGTGGCTACGGAAAGCTAAGAGATAGGGATACAACTCTTATGAAGACACAAAAAGCAAATTCGGACTTTTGGATGGCGTTAAATAGCGAAAGAAGAGGGCGCCGCAGCACAAGAATAAAGCGCCTTGGCGCCAAAACGAGCGCCACAAAGGTGCCGGGAGTGTTCTACGGGCGCTGCAGCTTCTCCTTGCGGCTAGCAGCACGGCTCAAAAATGGGCGTGTGGGTTTGTGTTTTGTGCCGCAGTGAGCCATTTTTGAATGACTGCAGCTAGCCCATGGGCGGACAAAACAATGAAAGCCCGATTTTGGATCTAAAAGGAGGGTACTATAAATAGATACATGGGAGGCTTGATCTAGGGCATGGAGGACACTTGGGGATTAAAACCAACACCACCAAGACACAAGGAAAGAGTTGGGGAAGAAGAAGAGTGAAGACATTTATCATCTAGAAATAGATAAGATTCTTCTTTAATATCTTTAATTCCTTCTTAATTCCTTCTTTGTTGTTTCTTGTATATCATTTGAGATGCATTCTCATTTGATTATGGGTATTTGTATTTTCATCATGAGCTAAACTTTATAATTCTAGAGGGATGATGTAATCTATGTTTGAACTTATGTTTTGATATTGTGGTTTGTCAATCTAGATTTCCCAATCTATTTGTGCTATTTGGATTTATTGCTTCTAAATTACTTGATCAGTAATTTAGAGTGTTTGTTTGTATTGGATTTGACACTTGAGAGAGGTAATTGAATACATGGCCTTGAAATATCATAACCTGTGGATTTCATAGAATTGAGAGATTTGTGAATCCTTTGAAGTCATCAACCAAGATTCATAGTTTTTATTGAGATTTCAATTGGTGATCTTTATAGAGATATTGATTTCCCAATTGTGATCTAAAATCATTTGGCACTTTCGAGAGAGGAAATGATTATTGTCGAAATCTTGACTTATAAATTGGTAATTTGTGATTGATATACCATATTGATAATATAAGGAAAACTAGATTCATCACACCTCTAGAATTCATTCTCCCATAGATTTAGATGTTTATATTTTGATTAGTTATATCTAGTTATTTTTATTTATAAATTGAGACATCCACCTATTATTGATCTCAAAATATAGCATAGGTAATTTATACTTGGTACTTATACACGCATTCCTGTGGATACGACAACCCTACCCATATCACTATATTAAAACTTGACACCGTAGACTTGCGGTTAGAAAAATCTCTAACAAGTTTTTGGCGCCGTTCTTTTGGGGAATGTGTTTTGTGTGATATCAAGGTTGATTGCCTAGTTGTAATTTGACTAATTTTTTGTTTTTTTCTTTTCTTGTTTTAATTTTGTGTAATTTTTAGGCACATCGTTGGATGGAATTATAATGTATGCATATACGTGGCCAACCGATGATGCTACTTTGTGATTTTTGGAAGTCAAAGTGTGAACCATTTTGTTCCTTATTATCCACCACAAGAAAATGTATGGACCCAAAATATGGCAAATCATGAAACATTTCATCAGCCACAAGAACAATTGTCTAGCTTGGAAGAAATACTTTATCAATTTCTAGATGATTGTGAGGCAAGAAGACGACAAGATGAGATAAAACGTCGGTCCGAGTTGGAAGAGAATCTTGTTGAGTTTATCGAAGAGTGTAAGATAAGAAATCGAGAAAGTGATGATAGATTACTACAAACCGAGGCAAGCATTCAACAAATTGAGATTACATGTCAAACTATGTCAAAGTTACTCCAACAAATGATTGACCAACTTAATAATGAAGAGTCGTCATCATTCTTGGGACCTGGTGAAATAGAAAATCATGAACATGAATTGCCCATTATGAAAAAGGTGGACGTCCTTCAAAATTTGGAGGAGACTTTTGAAGAGTGCAATCCGATCTTATAAGAGGAGGAGCCACATCAAATTAACTCAGGGAGTATCTCTATCTCTCACTCAATTGAAAATCCTCATATTGACAAAAATATGTGCACTCTAGATGTAAACTCCAATACAAATGTATCAAATTTTAAGAAGCATACACTTGAAGGAACAATGTTTGAAAATGGTGATCAATTCACATGTTCTACAGATTTCATGATATTTAATGTGAGTAAAGATAGAAATATCTTTATTATGATTGATAAACTATTTTTCATCATTAGGAACACATTTGATTTCCAAAAGACCATCAATATTGTGATCCTTAATCATCCACGTCTTTCATACACTGAAGGATCGCCTATATTGTTGGAAAATACAAAGGTGCGGCATGATCGACACTTATTTTTGGATCCCGGTTGAGTAAAACAAAAGTCTGGCTAAAGACTTTAAATTTAGCGCTTCTTGGGAGGCAACCCAAGCTCATTTTATTTACTTTCATAGTTAGATTAGTTAGAATGTTTGTGTTTTATTAGTAGTAGTTATGGCATCTCACCTCTATCCCTCTTGCATGCTCATTACGCGATTCTTGTGAAATTATGAGCAAAAGGTGATTATTGTGATAGAATTTGGATTGATATTGAATTTCGGGTATAATTGGTTATATAAATTACCTCCACATCCTTATTTTCTATCTATGCCCACCATGTATTTGATAAAATGCCTCAATGAGAAATTTAACACTTTTGCATACCCTTCTTGGTTTATTGTTGGGAGTTCACATATTGATTACAATTATATGACATTAATGTCTCTCCCATGGTCTTCGTATGATATTGTGGTACTTTACCCCATTGCTTGTTTCCATGTGTTTGGTTTTGTTTGACAGGTTGGTATTCTGCCTCCTAAATCATAAAAAGGCAAAGAAAAAGCCATCGGCCCTACAGAGTGCTACCAATTGGCCCCCGTTGCTTCTCTTTTCACCCCACGATTCCGACAAGGAGTTGCACCTCTTCCATTGAGGACAATGGTTATATTAAGTTTGGGGGAATGGTAATACCTTTTTCAGTTGGTGATCCAACTTTCTTCGTGTTTTTTTATTTGTTTCTTGCATATTTGCTTTGAGTTGAGTCGAGTCGGGTCGTTTGTAAAACTGTGAAATTGCTTGACTAAGTGAATTTGTCGAATATGAGTTGAACGGTCAAGAGAGCATGTGTTGAATCGTGATTTAATCTTTCTTTCCATTAATTCCATCTATGTGCTTAACTCTGTTGATTTATTTGGGGATGATTTATGCAATTGAGTGGTTACTTTATGATCCCACCAGATGCTAGAACTTGTCTAATCACTAGTCGAGGCGAAATCCTAGGTGAAGTAACATTAAGGAAGTGATTTAGGCCATCTTTGGACAAGCCAGAGCCTAGAATGCCTACCTTTGTATTATATCTTCCCTAGTGTCCCCTTTTGAGCCTTATAAACCCGTTTCTTTGGCAACCAATCTAATACCCAGAGCCTAAAGGTTAATATCCTAATTACCCATCAATCATACACACAAAGTATAGAAAAAAATATTGGAAGTTGAGGAGGGTATGATGAGAAGGGTGTGTATTTAATTGAATGAAGTTGCCCGAGAAAAGAAAATATGGAACCCCATGTACACAAAAGAATAAGTTTGGGGGTTGCGAAAAAAAAAATATGTGTAAAAAAAAATATTTGAGAAAAATCATCGGGATTGAAGGTTCATAAACATTGGGGATGTCAAAAAGTGAAGGGTAGTTGCTTATTGATAATTCGAAGTGTTAATTGTGTGTTTGGGTGATTTGAGCCACTTAATCCCATATTTTCCTACCTTACCCTAAGCCCACAATACAAGCTTTAAAAGTCCTATTGATTCTTGTGTTACATTAGCCTACATTAGTGGAGATTAGTGTGAAAGACAAGCCTATGGAGTCCGGTAAGCATCTCATCTCTATATTCAAAAAGTAGATCATTTTGAAAACACTTGATTGCGTGAATCTATTTGAATAATGTAAACGGAGTTGGCATGTACATTCCATACTTTTGATCACAATGTTAAAACACATGTTTGATTGGTAGTGAAATGAGTAATGAGACAAATGATATTGGTTGTGAAGTTTTGCAGCTTGTTTGTATTATTGTGTCTTGTATTTTTCATTGTAGAGTTGTAATTGCTTGAGGACAAGCAATATTATAAGTTTGGGGGTATTTGTTCACTTGGTTTTATACCATTGATTTGGGCTTCCGACACTAGAGTTTTGTGTTGTTTTTTTAGCATTTTGAGTCGTTTTTGTTATATCTCATAGGTTAGGCATTAATTTCTATTGTTTCGAGTCATTTGAGTGGCCAAGACATATTGTGGGCCAAGTATATTGAGTCTAGAGTCAATGTTGGCTGCAAAGACTGCTGAGACATCCAAGTCAAGAGACACAAATGATTCGAGAGTAGTGAAGTGACTACTCAAGTGACTCAAAGAAGAAGCATTGATCCGTTTGATGGCCAAGGAACAAGATCAACTCCGACCAAGAAGATGAGGTACACTCTAACTCATCACACTCGATTCTAGTGATAGTGATCGTGACACACACACTTCATCACCCACTGATCTTTATGATTCATTAGGCAAAATGATGAAAGAATTTGAACACATTAAATCCTCACACACACTACTAAATGAGGAAAACAAATTGCTAAAAGCGAAACTCACAAATTGACTAAGGAGCCGAGTACTCTAAGTCAAATAGGCGATGATAATGAAAGTTTAAAGACCGAAAATGCTAAGCTAATAGCGAAATAGCTGCTATAGAAAAGAGGGAAAATGACCTCAAAAATGTGATTGCCTCATTCACTAAGGCATCTAAATCATTGGATGATCTTATTATGAGTCAAAGAGAATGTGGAGACAAGACAGGCTTAGGATTTAATTCCTCTGTGCTATGTCAAGCTCCAAAAGTGATTTTGGAAAAAGGATCTTCTAGCAATGAAGTATCTCAAAAATCCAAAACTCCAAATGGTGCACACACATTTATCCCAAAGCACAATTACAAACAAACTGGCCTTATTTATAAAGGAAAAGGAAAAACAACCGATTGTGTCTTTGAGAGGACAGTGAGAAGAAATCCACCAGAGTTCCTCAAAAACTCCAAACAGAAATACTCAGAAAGAAAACAGAGCTACCAAAAACCCCAGAAGTTCTATAAAAGAAATACATATGAAGAGAATGGTAGAAAATACCCAAGCCAAGCTGATTGGAATAATTTGAACTATTAACAAAGACCTATGGAATATAAGCCAAAATGGCAAAGGCCTAGAACTCATCAAAGGCCATTCCGAATGTATAAGAGCTTTCATCAGCACACAAATGAACCTAGGCACCACACTCAGAGATATCACAACTACCTAAAGAAGGCAATTGCTAAAACACATATACATGCATACAGACAAAAGAGACAGCTGTATGAGCCTAGAATCCCCAAGCAATTTGCCAAAATTAATTATGATTATGGCACTGATAGATGGCAATCCCTTAGAGTCAAACCATTTGGCTATAGGTTGGTTGGATCATCTTACAACACTAACCCCTCAGGACCCAGACAAGTATGGGTACCTAAAACTTAATTTCCTTGTTTGCGTTTCAAGGAAATGTGAGTGCCAAGGAACCTGGTACATGGATAGTGGTCTGCCCGGACATATGACAGAAACAAGAAAAATCATGTCAAAATTCAAGGAAGTCAAAGGAGCAAAAGTCATATTTGGAGGAAATGAAGCTCCAGGAGAAATAAGAGGCATTGGATCCATCAAGAAAATGGATTAGAAATCACAGATGTTGCATATGTTGAAGAACTCAAATTCAATCAACGAGTATTAGCCAACTCTACGACAAAGGCTATAATCTTTGGATTCAACATGAGAATATGCCAAATCAAGGACATTGAATCTAATGAGGTTGTCTTTGCAAGGATGCGATACAAAGAACATGTATGTAGTAGATTGGTCAATCGCAACACCCAAAGACTCGCCTATTAGCAAAGAGCACATTGAATCAAGTTGGTTGTGGCACAAGAAGTCGAGTCACCCGAATTTCAAAAACGATTAACAATGCTTGTCGGAAGCAATCTTGTGGAAGGACTTCGGACTCGATGATACAAGAAGGAGAGTATATGTGATGCATGTCGGAAGGAAAACAAATCAAATCATCATTCAAAGAAAGACATGTCCATCTTCAACAAGAATATTGATCATCACTACATATGGATCTATTTGGTCCAAATGAACCAAAAGCATAAGTGGGAAGAAATACACCTTGGTGGTAGTAGATGACTACTCAAGATATACATGGACAATATTCATGTGTAAGAAGAAAGAAACTCTACTGAAAACTACCACGGTGATGAAGAGGATTCAAAATGAGAAGAGCCAAACCATTATCAAAATAAGATCGAAGAGGAACCGAGTTTGTAAATGGTATAATAACTCGATATTGTATTGAAAATGGCATTGGTCATGAATTGTCAGCGGCAAGGACTCCACAAAGAAATGGAATTGCGAAAAGAATGAATAGAACTCTCAAAGAAGCGGCAAGGACCATGTTAGCTAAAGCAGGGCTACCTAAAAGATTTTGGTCAAAGCAATAAACACAAAGATGCTACACTTAAAATAGATGCATGATAAAATGGAGACAAATGACAAAGACTCCCTATGAGATTTGGACAGGAGAAAACCAAATGTTGCATATTTTAGAATATTTGGATGTAAATGCTTCATCCATAACAATGGCAAAGATAATTTGAAGGCTTTCGATGCTAAAGTCGATGAAGGTATCTTCTTGGGATACTCGGATGAAAGCAAAGCCTACAGTACTCAACAAGAGGATTATGGTTACGGAGAATCCATTCATGTGGTGTTTGATGAGCCAAATGTAAATGGAGAAGACAATGAAGAGTCACCGATAAGTCAATCAACCAACCATGCGAAGAGTCCCTATCTTTGAAGGCGGAAGGCGGAATTATAAACTCGAGATGAAGATGAGATAGCCGAGTCTCAAAAACAAAACAGTCGGAAAATCTGCAGCCTAAGTGATGACGAGAGAGCGATCAAAGCAACATAGTCATTTAGCAAGACGATCAATCCAGCTAACTTACTCCAACCTGATGTAAGATGGCCGAGAGACCATCCACCGTAACTAGTCATTGGAGATATAAGAGAAGGTGTCAAAACAAGATCCGAACTCAACAAAAAGCTATGTTCACATGCTTTATCTCACAAGTAGAGCCTAAAGATGTGTCACAAGCATTGGATGACACACATTGATTCAAGCTATGCAAGAAGAGTCAATCGGTTTGAAAGAAATAAAGTATATGAATTAGTTCAAAGACCCACCCATCAAAATGTTATTGGCACTAAATGGGTGTTCGAAACAAGATGAACGAGGAAGGTTACGTGGTAAGAAACAAAGCAAGATTAGTAGCCAAAGGATATTGTCAAGAAGAAAGGATAGATTTTGATGAAACATTTGCCCCTGTAGCAAGATTGGAAGCTATAAGGATGTTTCTTGCCTATGCAGCTCACAAGAATTTTATTGTATATCGATGGATGTAAAGAGTGCATTCCTTAATGGTTTATTGGAAGAAGAAGTGTATGTTGAACAACCTCCTGGATTTGAGCGCAAGACTTCTTGGAGATAAGGTATACAAACTCAAGAAAGCTCTATATGGATTGAAACAGGCACCCGGCATGGTATGATACTTTGTCACAATTCCTGACTGAGAACGGATTCACAAAAGGCAAAGTGGATAGAACACTCTTCAGAATTCAAGATGCGAAAAGAATATTGCTTGTTCAAATATATGTAGATGACATTATTTTTGGATCCACAAACAAAGAGTCATGTGATAAATTTTCAAACCTCATGCAAAGCAAATTCGAAATGAGCATGATGGGAGAGTGACATTCTTCCTTGGACTCCAAGTAAAAAATTGAAGGATGGAACCTTCATAAGTCGGACAAAATACACCGAGATTTAATGAAGAAATTTGGTATGGAAGAGAAGTCTTCTCGTGAAAATACCAATGAATACATCACCAAAATGGATATGGATGCGGATGGCGGCCCAGATCCAACAAGATACTGAGCACTTATTGGATCATTGCTCTATCTCACAAGAAGAGCCAAACATCACCTTTGCTTTGTAGGTGTATGTGCAAGATTTCAATCGCTTAAAAAAGCCACATGACTGCGGCAAGAGAATTTTGAGATATTTGAAAGGAAGCCAAGAAGTTGGCTTATGGTATCCAAAGGAAGGTGGATTCAAGCTAATTGGCTATTCGGACTCTGACTATGCTAGATGTAGAGTTGACAGAAAAGCACCTCGCACATGTCAAATGCTTGGAAACAAAGCACTTTCTGGTTTAGCAAAAAGCAAAATTCAATAGCCACCTCTACAACAAGCGAATACATAGGCTGGCGACTATTGTGCCCAAGTCCTATGGATGAGACAACAAAAGAGAGACTATGAAGTTGAAGAAAAGGAAATTCCAATCATGTGTGATAACACAAGTGCAATTGCAATCACTCAAAATCCTCTGTGTTGCACTCAAGAACAAAGCATATCGATGTCGGTATCACTTCATAAGAGATCATGTTTAAAAGAAGGACATCACCTTGAATATATTTCAACGATAAACAGTTCTTTGACATATTCACAAAACCATTATGTGAGTCAAGATTTGAAGAACTCAAGCATGAGTTAGGGTTAATTGAGTGAGCCGACACTCGGAAGACTCAAAGAAAAGAAATGAAACACGAAAAGGAAAAAGGGTGAACTCTCAAATCGCCTAAGTGAATCACCATATCGGAAAGACAGGTTGTACCGAGTTAGGCGGACAAAATTGAGTTACTAGGAGAACTGTGAGAAGAAGAGTTAAATCGGCTAAGGGATAAGTTCGAGTCATTTATGAGCAAAGGGACAAAAACGCAGTCGTTTTTACTAAGCGGGAATGTTTTTAAGAATGATGTCGGATAATTATGACGTGTACAGGCAAAAGCTGCACACCAAGCTTATGATTGGATATAAATATTGCCGCATTAAATACGAGACATTAAATGCTAATCGGCGTGCAAAATCTAAGCCGTTGATTTCGATCACATTTCAAAAACCACCCGCACGTCCTTTTAGGAACCATACTTAAACCATTTTCGTCCGTTTCTCTCACACATTACCAAAAACTGTTCACTTCTCTCTCTCAGAAGCAAAGGCAAAAACTCTCTCAAAAACCCTATTAATCTTCAAATCACTTTCTAAGTTTCATTCGGTGAAATACTGAAAAATGGCATCCACTCATGATTTTGTCAAGCTAGGAAAGCAAATCCACACCGGGTCTACTGTGGATTTCGAAGGTATGGTCAAACAGGGATCCGATGACGCCCTCATAAATAAGATCGCTGAAAAACTCGAAATGATTGGGCTAAAACCATTTCTGACAATGCACTTTCCGATGACCTATGTGGAAGAGGTCGCGCGATTCTTCACGTGAATGCCGAGATTCACGATGAGATCAAATCCTCTGTTCACGGGAAGGAGTTCATCATCACCGCCAAGGATTTGGCGTAACACCGCCATTACCGGCGGAAGGAGCACCGAGAAATCAACGGCCGATGTTGACTTGGGCCGCTTGGAAGGAAATAGCCAAGACTGATCTGGCTTTGAAAAGATAGTCTACACACCTAACAAGAGGTCAGGCCAA
The DNA here is from genome assembly GCA_016081115.2 of Rehmannia glutinosa. Classification (NCBI taxonomy): domain Eukaryota; kingdom Viridiplantae; phylum Streptophyta; class Magnoliopsida; order Lamiales; family Orobanchaceae; genus Rehmannia; species Rehmannia glutinosa. The sequence continues at coordinate 82,255,259 of CM071934.1, forward strand.
GGAGGACTACCACAAATTGTTGGACATCGTTGCCAAAATGCATAGACATCAAATTTGGCAGCTTTGACCAACTCGTCCCAAAGCGAAATTGATCGTATTGGCCGCGATCATTGAAGAAAAGAAAGTGAATCGGGCTAAGTTTGTCTACAAAGCAGACTACGCTGAATGTAGGGAACAAATCCTTCAAGGAGAATGGAGCATTTGGAGGATCCCCGGATACGGTGCGTGATTGGCACCATGGAGGTAAAAGAAGTCCCTCTTCGACATGGAAAGGCGTTCCATGTAAACAAGAGGATGTTCGAGATCAAACCTCTCTCGGCACACGTGCGAGCCTACGCTAAGAGAGCGATACGAGTGAGGGGAATCACCGACCACGAAGATACAACCTGTCTCCTCTCCACCAAAGAAGAAGGTTGCCCTATATTTGCTAAGAAAAGATCACGCTCCCGCAAAGAAAGAAAAACAAATCGCTCCTACCCCTGCAGCCGAGTCACCCGCCCCCGCAGCCGTGTCTCCCGCCCCTGCAGCCTTGTGCAGAGAAGGAATCCCAAATACCTTCTCCGATCATTAAGAAGAGAGAACTCGATAAGCCAAGTCGGCCACTCCTCGGGAAGAAAACAACAAGACCGACCCTACGCCAAGACTCGGAAGAAACTTTGTCGAACTGAAATCCCTTTGGTTCAAACAAGAAGAAGGAGAAGAATTTTCAAGCGTTCCCGAGCTTGAGAAGCCGGCCGAGTCTATCACTCAACTAGAAAACATACACAAGACCGCTTTCTGAAGTAGATTCTCTAGACGTGATTGATGAAACGCCAAGTCTGCTGAGTCGATCAGAGGCAACTCGATGACCCAAAGATTGTAAGCGAATAAGAGAACAAGGCACACCGAGACAACCAAATCACTGTTGATGGGTTGTTTCTCCACCGTAATGAGGTCTTGAAGGTGTCGGCAAAATCTGCTACCTTCAATACCTGGAAACGAGGGCCAGCAAGAAGATGATGAAGACGATTTAATCATGCACTCTCCATTGTATCCAGATATCCAAAATCGTCACACGAGTGGAGAAAATGGAAGTCGAGCCTATCCAGTGCGGTTTCAACATCCGCAGTTCATTCTTTGAGGAAGAAGAACTCTTGATTTCTTGAGGTGGACACAAAGTCTTTGCAAGCCCTTGACGAGATAATTGCATAAATATACGAAATTCGAAAAGAAAATGAACGGGCTAAAGCAAAAAATGAGGACGCAGAGGCACGTGAGAAGGCCAACATCCGCCCTATCACCGGCACCACAGAGCATACACATCCTCACCTTGACGTCCCATCGAAAAGTGATGAGGACTGGACACTCTTGCCGCCACGTAAGAGTTGCAAATGCAGACAAGCAATGGAAGAATCCGAATCCTTCATGAGCAAAGAATGATGGAGGGACCAAGAGAGTCCTCCAAAACACAAACCGGAGATAGACCCAATAGGAGTGGTGCAAAGATATTGCCACCGTTGTTCTTTGCCACCACTTCCCCAACTCACTCGGAAGAAGGAACTAAGGGAACCGGCAATGAAACGGGATAGTGGGGACCCCAATCGAGCCAACCCCTAATGAAGGTGTCTTACCACCGCCCCAACGGCTGAATACTCAATGGGAACAAATGGGAGTTTGGAGACGAGTGACCCCAAACCAAGTCACTCACCGGGTGTGCCACCGAGGGGGAACTCCCTCCACCGCAACAAAGTCGGAGGATACTTTGCACCGACTCCACAATGAATCTAGGAGGCGAAGTGGAGAAGGAACAAATGCAAAGTACACAGCAAGTTGTCATCGACGAGGCTCGATAGCTTGAGACTGTCTCACCGAGGTGCCAACCGCTCAACGCTAATGACGGCTGGCCGATGCGATCGAGGCACAGAAGGAATGTAGCCCGGAGTTAACACTGGCGATTTAAAGTGCAATCCATGGAGTTGAGACTCAATGGATGCCACCGCAGAAGACCCTAAGACAAATGACATCGTTGAAGGGGATGTCCAGCCTCGCTGCTTGATTGAGACTGCAGGAGGTAATGAAGGCCAACGGGAGGTTGAGACTTCCTGGGGTAAAGAAGCTGAAGTACAGAACATCCCTCCTGCTATCATTGATCCATCAGAAAAGGAGATAAGTGCGCTTCACGATTCCCAGGATAATCTTGATGTAACCTTTCTGGGATCGGAAGGAGACGATGAAGCTGAGTCATCCCCCGTGACTGATCCAAAAGACTCAGCTGAGGATGTTCCAACCACGAGTAAGTCTGACCTCAAGTCTACTCGTCAAACTTTCAACTTTGATGAGCCACCCATGGAAATCTCATCATCGTCCGATGACGCTTCTGATAAGGCCGAGGACCAGTCAACTCACGTGGAAAAACAAGCTGAGACAACGGTTGTTGAGACAACGAGGCTCGGCAAGTCGATCAACTTCACAATAGATCCCAACAAACAGAGTCCACTCGCGCAGTTCCCAAGCCAGCAGAGTTCAACTCCACATGGAACTTCACGAGCACCACTAATCATTGAAGAAATTCCGAGTTGCTCGTGATGATCCCTTTGTAGAATCATTTCCCTTCTCCGGAGGTACCCGACCTCCCGAAGAGTCGAGAGAGAGATCTCGCGCGCTTCCACGACAACATCCTCGTCATTCCATCGATACCATCGTTCTAGCCGACTATGATTTTGACGCCGCTTGGCCGTCACCGCAACTTGAGAGAGAATAGTCAAGTTCGGGAGGTGTTCAAAGCATTATTTGCTGAAATTGAGCGGATGGAGAGGCACCAGGCCTCGATGGACATGAGACTAGATAACAGAGATGCCAACCTTCACCGACTTGAGAGGCATAATAGTGAATCGTGAGTGGTGGCAACAAAGAAAACAATGCGCGTGGAACAAGCTAGATATTTCAGAACATTGTTCAACAAGTCGTTGGTATGGCGAAAATGAGAATGCTTGATGCAAAGACAAAATTGAGAGAACACATTGAGCACATGCATGAATCTCACATTGCTGAGATAAAGCTGATGCGTGAGCAAAATAAGAATGAGCTCCTGCGTATGGAAGAAAAGATGGATCGAAAATTCAGCCTTCTCATAGCTGAGATGAAGTTAATTACAATGAATCCAACGCTACTCGCTCCGAGTTTCGCGTTGCATACTCCGCAAAGATACCGGCGAACTTGACTATCGCAGACTCGACTTCCTACTTGCTAGTTTGTTTCCGGGTTCATCTCTCCTTTGATGATGCCAAAAAGGGGAAGAGGAATACCTAAAAGCGCCAAGAGATCCAAGTTGAGAAGGAGGAGAAGCATTGTGAATGGGAAAGACAACTCGAGGAAGTTTCAAGAGAAAAGAAAGGGAAGTCTCGTTGAGGGAGAAGGATCGAGAGATGTGACCTTGATGATTGCACAAACCCCAACAAGGTCTTGTCACACTGATATTATCAAGAAAACTCCCAGTGACTCGCCACTCCAACACTCTGTTGTACCTATGGTGACAAGAGAAAGACAATAGATTGAAGCGGGGATGGAAGTGGAAGGAAGGATGAATGCCCGAGTTATGGATGTTCAAAACAACATGGAGGCATTCCAAAGAGACAGAGACACTTATGCCATCTCGATGCCGGAACCGAGATGAGATCGATTGATGAATTTAAAACGCTCGCATCCCAAGGATACTTCGCAAACATGTCCATGGCTCAAGCCTGGGACTTGTCTTGGGAAAAGGGTCTCACACTATGTGAAGAAGCCGACAGCAGCAGACTACCGACAAATACTCTGCTGGTCACTCCGCTAGTCACTCAAACCGGGAAGAAGAAGACCCCAAAGACAATACACGCCCGTAGGAAGAGGTAGAGGAAGAAGCGCAGGAGGAAGAGGTTTGGGACCTAGTCCTCGCTCGCAAAACATTGAGTACATAGATCTAGGCAAGAAATGAGGGATCTATCAATGTTTTTGACGAAGTAGCCAACTGCAAGTGGCTAAGAACAATGTTGAGTATGTGAAAAGAATTGAAGAAGAAAATAAAAGACAAACTCAGCTATGGGAGGAGAGACAAGAAAGAATAAGAAGAGATGAAGGCGCCTTAAAGGCGTATGAAAAGAAGAAGAAAGAAAGATGAGAAAATGAGAAAAGAAAAGAAGACCGAAGAAGAAGAAGAAAAGAAGGAGGAAGCGAAGGAGATGAATTGTTGTTGTCCACTCCCTTCATGTATTTTACTACGTAAATACATTTTATGTAAGTCTTCGTAATAAATCAGAAATTCTCTATTTTTGCGTAGACATAGATGTTTGCTCTGATACACTTTGTAAATAGTTGTGTAAAGGACAAGAATATTATGATCAATAAAAGGATTGATTCTACGCATACATTCTGTGACGCCCACCCCTACTACTACATTTTTAAACAATATGAACAGTGAAATTTGACAACGTAAACCCTATATATCTGTACATTTTTTTTCTCATGTGACATTTTAACAACAAACAAGCAAGATCACTTTACTTGTAAGAAAATGACAACCCATATCCACAAGCAAAGAGGTAACAAACCCTGTTATTAAACACAACAGACATCCTTCTGACCAAACACATAACCCACATCACCCAGTTATTTACATGTACATATTTACATAAGAGTTTTCAAAAGAGGGTACAACCCTAAACCAAAATATAATACAGGACCAAAAAGAGAAAGTGACCCATCAACATAGCCCAACAGGTCGTCATCCATATCCATGATCTGCAAAACCTGAAAGAACTCCAGCACTGCCCAGTAAGCCAAAAGCTCAGGCATTCCTATGCTCACCTGCAATGCATGAACTACATGAGCTAAAACTCAGCAAGTAAAAATCATGCATGTCCAAAGAATAATAATGTTTTCTTTCCAACATGTAATGCTAGCATGTCAAATCCATGAGTCAAAATACTTTATTCAAAATCATTTTCTTTTATTTGGGCCCCTGACCCAACTACTATGCACCGGAAAAGAGCTCTGCACACAACAATAATCAAATGGCCAATAATATCAGTATGGATCTACGTGTGGACCATCCTCCCGCGGCCCACCAAGGGTCCCTACTTGCGTCCCCTTCGTCCGCCAAGAAGTATCCCACCCGCAGGCCACCACATAGGTACTCACGGATGGACCATCCTCCCGTGACCCACCAAGAGCACATCTCCTATCTAGCTCTGTGTTCACCAGAAGTATCCCACCGCTATACCTAAACATATATCATAAGCACGCCCAACGGCGTCTTGGCACTAGCAAAGGGTCAATAAATAACCATTTTCTTCCAGAAAATATTTTCGTGCATGCGAACATCCTCTTGTAATATGCATGCACATGCAAATGCTGTGAATGACATGTTCAATGGCTCACCAAGCACCATATTGAACATCATACAAGCCAATTATGCAACATATAATATCCACGTATATTCCACAAGATACCACAGTCATATATAACACAATTAATTCAAACAATACTATGTTCATGCATTACAATTGTAGATGAATTTTTACTTACCTTTCATCTTTGGATATTCTACTGAAAATTTAACGAGTTCGTTCTTTCCTTGCCTTAGGAGAATATCAACCTGTGACAATTTAGAATATGAATATATATATACATATATTTTTATTTATTATCAAGTTAATTATCCTAAATTTTGTTAAATGTTTTAATTCTTAAATTTATATAGGTAACCTACCAGGTTTTAGATTTTATAACTAAAATCTGAGTATGCCCAAATACACAGAGTTATAATCAATTTTTATCATATTTCCAACCGGTAATATCCTTTCTTGAAGCGAAGCAATTCACGGAAAACCTATTGTCAACTCGTTCCCTATAAATATAATTTCCATTCAATGCACTTATTGTATTTATCATATACAAACCATAGCTGAATCTAACAAGTCTTAAATCATTATTATCTAACAAGCAAGGAAAAATGTCTTTTGAGATAACTTACCAATATGTCCACTATGTACATATGCTAACACCTTTCCATTTTGTTGCCTCTGTTTTCTTGTGTGTCCGAAAGTGAAGTTCAAATAGTAAAGATTAGTGTAGGTAAGTCCCGTCGTATCTTCGCATAAGGCGGTGCAAGCATAATCTTTTAATAAATATAAAGTTATAAATTTATGTGTGTAATGATTAACTAAAACATATAAATGTACACGTATATATATGTACCATGTGTATTACATATAAACTAACACGTATCTATACTCATTACCAGTACTCAAGTTATCTACAAATCATCTATCTTTCATATTACATACGTATATATATTTATTAATTACGTATGTACCTATTTATAATATAGTTTACTCTTTCACTTCTATATATATATATATATATAGGGATGAGATCTCATGTGGCTGCCTCTTACCATGTGGCAGTGTGGACAGATCTCATCCATCCATCCTAATCAATCAATGGTTCGATTAGGCATAAAAACACCATTTTACATTTATTTTATATGTCAAAAGGGCATATCGGTAACTAAAAAATTGGCTTAAAAAATACCATAATTATTTACCTATAATCAAGGGATTTATTGATTCTCAGCTTTCCATATCAGAAAACGCTGAATTAGGAGCAAAAAAAACGGATTTTGTAATCTTCTTCACTCTACATTCACGATAAGCATCAATAAAAAGATAAACTGAACCAAAATCACAGAAAGATAAAACGGGTGATGCTGAGCCTTTTATGTGTAATGTCGTATACAAATGTTTGCAATATTGTGGCTTGGAATCAACTTTTCGTGTATAGATATGTATATTTTTGTGTTAATTTAACATAGAATATGGCGTGTTTGAATGTTTATTTGAGACTCAACATTGATACTTAGAGTGGTATACAAATATCGATAATATTGTATATTAGAAGTATATTTTGGTGTTTATATGTGCATACTTCGGTGTTTTATAACAAAAAAACTTATGGTGTACAAATAATTCCATGACAAGATATCATAAAATCTTATTTTGGTATACATGTGACCAATATTTGGTGATAATATACACATTCAAAGAGTGCATAGTTACATGTTTAATTTAGAAATATTGTATGCTAATATTGAAACTATTGTATATTTTGAAAGTTATTTTGTGTATACCTTTCACTTATTTGGTATACCAACTCAACCTTAATTGTACGTTTTAATATAAATTAAGTTTTAAATTTTCAATGGATTACATTGACTTCCAAAACTAAGAATAATTGTAGTACTACAACACAAAATGCTTATAAATTATACATACACATGATTCGTTAAAACCTTCAACGTAATAACAAAAACTACATTATAAAAATGCTTATACCAAAAACTTAGTAAACATGTACCACAATGCTACTAATTGTGTACTGTTTATCCCTAACCATATGGCATAAAAAGCTCACCGATCAAAAAATAGAGAACATATTTGCTTAAGATTGTTCTGAAATAAGTAACCAAAATGTTGATAGTTTTGCACTGGAAAAACATATTCCAGTCTAATATAATAATAAAAATATATCCGTCTAACAAAACGAACCCCCTATCGATAACCAACTACTTGCCACTAACAAATTTTTTAGCTAAGCCAAGCACCCTGCCTTTCTCTTGGTTCAAGTCATGCATCAGAATTACATGGCAATATAACGTCCTCAGTCGTGCAAACTCCGCAGCTGTCGGCCTTGTCAAAACCACAATCTTTAGTCTTTGACCTCTGATTAACATCACTCGCACCCTCGCTCGGCCCTGGAGATGCAGGTCTCTTCCTGTTTCCTCGTGCCATTAAACCTGGAATTAAGAAACATCTGTGAAATCTTGCACTGTGTGCATGAACTATACTAATTCTGCAATATAGCAAAGCGAATACAATATTTAAACTAATTGTGCACTGAATGTACTCTAATTGTATGCAAAACTAATACTATTTAAACATCATTTGTGTGTGCATTATATACAAATTACCACATTTAAAAACAATGCATCAAAACACATATTTATGACGTTATAACAATACTAAATGTACACTAATACATATATACATTGCCTTTATTTTTTGTGCAGTGGTCATACATTAACACCAAACCCTATTTATTTATATACGAAATGTAGAAAACTATATACCATTTCATTGGTAAATTTACACCAAAATGACAGGGTGGTTCACCAAATAAAAACACAAAAATAAAGATCTAATTTAGTAGAAGGGTTATACCAAAAGTACTAAAAGATATATCATACTTACGTAAATATACACCAAATAAAAAAGGAATGATTTCCCCAGAAAGGACGAAAACCCAATTTGAATTACATAAAAAATTGCACAATTCATTATCTAAATGTACATCGTTTTTTCATAATTTTATATCAAAAAATATTATACAAAATTTAACTCATTGCAAACAAGGATATAATTCCATAAAACCAACTAACGGGGGTTCTGTAAAAATCGAGTAGCAAAACCCTAGAAAATTCAAAATAATAAAAAAAGGCCTTCACCTAGTGCAACTAACTCCAAAACAACCAGAAAAAATCATCTTGAATGGAAAATAAAACCGATTTAATAAATTAGGGAAAACCTTTTCCACAAGAATCTACAAACCAACAATTGAAATAATCAAACCAGGGACTTACCTTCAACAATGTTATCGATGCGTTTTTGGAGTTTTGATGTCGAAAGAATTCGGCCAAGCAAAATTGTCTCCTGGGCGCTCGAATGTTACAGAGAAGAAAAAAATCCGGACGTATGTGAAATAAGGATGAGGCAAAGAAGAAGAGGCTTTTTAATTTTGTGTTAAAACAAAATTGCAAAAATCGGGGAAGATTAATTGAAATCCCAAAAAAAGGGGAGTTGTGGGAGGTTACCAAAAATGTACCGTTTTCTAATATGTACAAAATGTCTGTTTTGCCCTTAAATGGGCTGTGTTCAATTAAAAAATAAATAAAAAATCCGAAAAAAATCTAGCCTTAGGATTAAACATGGTAACGACATAGATTTGTCCACGCTGCCACATGGTAAGGCTCTTGCCACATATGATCCTATACATATATATATATATATATATATATATATATATTGTGGACTTCACCATATAAAATAATATATTTGTATATATAATGTGTGTATCAGAATTGGTTTTCCCTTCCCCCCCCCCTTTTTTTTTTAAATAAACTTCATGATTAAAGATACTATATCTATTGCCCCGATAAACATACCAATTCCACTTTTCTCCTCAAAATTACCACGTGGAATCTAGTGGCCTCTATATTTCTAGTGTTACCACGTGTAATCTAATGGTATCTAAGAATTTTGACACTTAAATACACCTACCTTAGCATACAATCGACCAATCAAGTTAATGAATCTAGAAACAGTTTAATGTGATAGATTCAAAAGATCGATTATTAAACGTTCAATATAAAATGAAGTGTGTCATGAAGTATCGGTATAATGTAAATGACATACGAATATCATGAAATGCATGAAATATATTGACCAAGTGAGTAGTGAGAGGCTCGGGTATTACACATTCTCTGTGAATGCACTATATGTATGTATCTTTGCTATTTATATTTGAATATTTTAAGTTTTGGCATCATCAAAAAGGGGGAAATTGTTGGGAAATTTATTGTTTAGATTTTGATGAATGCCATGTAAAACTTAGAATAGGAAGTTGGCATCCCATTTTTGTTGTAAACCGCATTGTAATAAATAGGGCTGGTCAAGTTTGAGTTAAATCGGCTATGCCTAAACATGCAAGAAGACAAACCGGAGACTAGAAGGAAGACTCCGCTTGCAAGACAATTTGAGTATGGCAAAGAAGAGAAGACGGAACTCGATCAAGGAGCAGTGAGATGCAAAGTAGTAGAGTATCGGTCAAGTCAACTCAAGATAGCCAAGTCTCAAGTTGAAGTGACAAGAGTCATCCAATGATTGAAAGTTGACTCTAAGTCACCTGGGGAAAGCAAGGAAATGCAGTCAAGTCGAGATAATCGGAAGAGATCCGTTGCCGTAAATCAAGGGAATTACTTAAACAAGTAATAGCTCCATACTACCTTTATCGAAGTGCTCGGTCCCGAGAAGCGTGCAAAAGGAATGAACCAATGGGAAGACTCGCACCATGTCGAACTCAAAAGTCAAGAACAATTCATACGAGGAAGTGGCAATTCCAAGGATCGCAACAAGACAAGCCAACGACCACAAGTGAATCAGAACCAAAAATATTCTCAAATCATTCAAGACTAATCCTCAAGCCTACATTACGAAGAAAATCGATCCAACACTCACCCGTGAAGGAAAGATAACTTCAATCAGTTGAAGAGGAAATTGTTGAAAAATCAAGGGTCTACATTCCACGGAGAGGATTGTAGGAAGGTTCAAGTCGAACCGGTCTCAAGTTTTGGAGGGCTTCGTGATCTAATCCAAAGAGCTTGAGCAAGTGGGTCAGTAGTAGCAAGACATTGCCCTGGAAGAAAGAAGTTCGAGTCGTCACGAGAAGCCGCCATGCGTGACCAAGGCATCTCCGATCGAGTCCCAAAGGATCAAGTCACCAGTGTGATCAAGACTTGTATCCGGGATTACCACTACCACTCGTATCTTGATCAATACCTAGTGGATTCCTCCAGAGTTGGAGAAGAGAGGAGTAGAAGAATTACCCCATCTTCGAACCTCTATAAAACTTATCGTGTCATTTACATTTCAAAGACTTTAATTCCTTCATCTTATTTATTTAACTTTGTTGATAAATTTGCTATCCACTTGATAATCTCTAAGTACTAAACCAAATTTAAGGGTGTAAAGTCTTCCGTTGAAAACAAATCACAGTCGAGTTAAGTCTTTAGTCAAAACAAATTGAGTTATTCTATCAACAAAACTCGAGTCAGTGAGAGTAACTAACTCACGATTAACTAACTTAGTGTCCATCAAGGACTCAAAATTTGAAGTATTAACTCGATTATTTAAAAGGACTAAATCGAAAAGTTGGTAAGGTTTATTCAACTCCCCCCCTTCTAAACCTTACATTCACACCCCTTGGGACCTACATATATAAGGACTTCTCATGAGAAAATTTTAACATTATAAAGTTCAACACTATGTAAAAACTAAGAATTTATGTTTTTCTATAGTTTTGTTGTTTATTTAATCTTTTTTGTTTAATTATATGAGAGATGTTCATTATAGCAAAAAAAAGATTTTAGAATATGAAAATATATTTTTTTAACCATAACACTAAGAATACTTTAAATTTCTTATAAAATTAATTTCAAATTTAAACTAGGTTTTACATAACACTATTTAACTTTTATCCATAACACTAAGAAAATTTTATCTATTTAACTTTTAGTATGATCGATGCAAAATTGCATATTTCTTATATTCTTTTTAATTGTCTCAATAATTAAATATGTCTATTATAATTTATAAGAAAAAGATCAAATTCAATATACACGATAAGAAAAAATAAAATAAAAAATATTTTAGGTGGTTTTGATGCTAAATAAAAAGTAGAGAAAATACATAATTCCTTTATGGTCGAAAAATCCTCCCTTATTTAGTAATATCCAATTTAAAAATTAATTTTTGGATGGTTGTTAAAGAAATAATATTGAAAACAAGAGAGTTTCATATTTCATTTTTATTACAATTTCATGTATATTTTATTTTAATTAGCCATATCAGTAAAATAAAAGTACAAAATAAAAGGAATAAAATTAACATGAAAAAAAGCTAACAAGAACCAAAACAAGTTTGTCGCGACAAAAATGTTACCTTATAAATTTTAACTATATGTGTTAATATTACTTTTACTTAATTTTCTATATATAACATTATAAGTTTTAGCTTCTAATTTATTATTTTTTATATATTATGATTTCAATCTTGTGATTATTTTATATCCTATAAATTTTAAGAACAAGTGTAAAAAAGTGTTCAAAGTTGTATATATAAATTTATAAAAAAAAAGAAGACAAACTTAATAAAAAAATCCATATGTATTAAATTGACATTTGTGATAAAACTTGAATGTCGTTTGAAAGTTACACCCTTAAAAGTTATAAGTTTAAAATATCAATATGACACATATTTATAATAAAAACGTATACCAAAATAATAAATTTTAATAAAATGGCGTGAAAGAGTGATAACATTAGCTAAAATTGGATTAGTCTAAAAGATCATATCTGCTGTACAAAATAATAAATAAATAAACTCATTTAATATGTAACAATTTGATTACTGAAAAAGTAATTAAATATTACAAATTATATATTAGTTCAAATACTAACATAACATTCATAAAACAAATAAGTAAATTAAATAATTACAACAAACAAGAGTGAAAACTAAGAATAAAAAATATTGAAAAATAAATGGTTATACTTGACATTAATGAGTTGAGATTGATCTAAATATTTTTGGGGGTTAATCTCACATATATAGATAGTTTAGGATTAAACCAAATGAAACATATTATAAAGATTTGAAAGAATAAAAGTAAATAGTTAAAAAAATATGTTGGTCATAGCTGGGAATTCTAAAGAAAAATTAAATGGCTTTCATATAATATGTATAATTTGATATTTTCGATAAAATCTTAGTTCATTTTAAAAGAACACCTTTATGACTTATAAATATTCAAGCACAAATACAATTATTATAAAATTGGGTACAAATTATTCTAATTTTTACAAGATCAAATATTATGAAAACATGAAAACAAGAATCAGAAATGGAAAGTCATCGTATGTATTTGAAATTGTCAAAAAATAAATAAATACACTAAACTTATTTAATATGAAATAGTTTGATATTTATATCAAGGATTAATATTTCTTAAATTACATGTTAATTTAGGTACCAATATAATAATCAAAATATTCAAAATAATATTTATGTATCAAATTTATTGTGTTAAACTATATATAATAATAAATTGGAGTGAAGTGACCATGTTTAGTGCCAAGTAATATGAATTATTCCCGACATAAGGAGGCGGAAGAGAATAGTTAAGTGTTTTTTTAACACTTGATATCTAAATTTTTGGCAACCATATTTTCTTATTTGACCAAAAATTCAATCAAAATTTTAAATAAAGATTAAAGTACTATATACCATTTTCTCAATAAGGGCACTAAAATGGATTGATAATTATATTTTACAACAAATAATATGATTTTGTAAGTGAGATTAAATAAGATCAATTTTAAATTCACAGTCTCTTCAAACAAATATAGATTAGTTTCAGTATATTAAGAATAATTGTAATTTTCATAACTATACGGCTCACAAAATTTACAACTATGTAAATATTAATATAACTAAAATAGTCAAATTCAATTGCAAGTACAAACTCTAATAGTATAGCATACCTTTCTAAAACTTTATGAAATTTAAATAACTATATTAGTTTTTAGTTTATTATGTATAACTTTTAAAAACATAAGTGAATGCATGAAGAAATTCAAACATAAAAGTTAATTACTATTATATCTAATTATTGAATATTGACACGTGAAATTGTTAACTTATTTTTTCTTTCATAAGACTGTCTTTATTTTTATTATTATTAAATAAAGATATTTTGCGTGCAATTGAATAGAGTTTCAAAACTCAGATTGTGACTTATCACTTTTTCATACTTTTATTTAATATCCGACTCTCGATGAAAATAATAGATTAATTTTTTTTTATATATTAGGTTAATGTTTATTATTTTTAAGACACTGGAAATAGGAGGACTACAAACTTTAAGTTTAAGTGTTAATGATAAAATATTGACTTTGTTACTAGAATTAAAATAATATATTAATTTTTTTTACATATGTATTATATTGTAATTTTTTTTACATTTCTTTAATCAAAAAACTGAGATAGAGTAAAAGAAGTAAGCACATGAAGCATAAGAATTTGATTAACCTTTATTTTATTTTATTTTAATTGAATAACAATAACAAATAAAATGATGATATTATGATGGATTTTTGGTATAATATTTAATTAATTATTTTTTTTATTTATGCGATAACTTGCATGTGATTTACTAATCATTAGCTTATGACTTATAAGCTAAAATATTTATCTGATTATGTAAAATGCATCAAATACTAAAAGAATTCGAAAATCATGTAAGAGAATAGACTTTTCTAGGCATAACAATGAAATAAAAGACCGATAAATGTGATTGTAAGCTAATATAAAACTTATTTCGTTGTTATACTAATTGTAAAATTTTTGTGGGATTGAGTTCTTTAAAATGATTATTTAACAATTCATATCGATCTATAATTAAAGTAACACAAGATATATATTTAAATACTGTGTAATATTTAAATTTAATTAATATTTATTTCATTTTCTAATATTTTAATATTAATCAATACAACTATTTAATAATAAAATTATTTTAGTAAAGTCATGTGGATCACGTGCAACGCACGTGTTTCTTACTAGTCTACTGAAATGTTCATATATTAAATACTAAGGTATGTATACATTAGATGTAAATATATTATTTAAGTGTTCTATATTTTATAGATGAAGTATAATTCTACTAAAAAAAAAAAAAGTATAATTCGTCCTCCTCCCAGTTTTAGAGTGTCCCAAGAGTACCCGAAGAGACCAATCATTTTGTTGGGTTGACAAATCAATGTCTTTTTAGAAAAAACTGGAAATGTCAAAGTCATATTCAAGATATTCAGAGAATAAGACAACTACACTGTTTCTAAAAAGAACTTTTTGGGTTTTCGAATACAATCTTCGTGTTGTTTTACCAGAATATTTCTTCTCTTTTGGAATTAAAATTGTGTAAAATAAGAATTGTTTGGGGAAAATATTTAGTAAAATTATATTGGCGTAATTATGCTTTATTCCACTGACCACGATAAATAAGATTGACTCATAGTAAAAGTGATTTATAGTTAAAAATATTCTCCAAAATATATCTCATTTCATCCAAACATCAAAACACATTTTTCCTTCTCCAATTATTTTTAGGTTACACGTCGGGTTGTCGGGTAGCAAAATATGCTATCTGAATAATCGTTTACCAGGGAAAAACGAAAATCCGACCGATTCCCACCCCATGAATATCGATCTATCATTCAGACTGAACAAAAGGTTGAATTATCCAAGCCATAATATTTTATTTTATTATTCTATTTTGATCTAGAATGACTACAACTAATAGCTTGAACATTTTGGGTTGGATGACTATACAATGAACACAAATTAAAGGAAGTTTTCTCTTGGTGATCTTAAGAACAATGATATCAGAGAAAAATCTATTTCATCACTAATGGGATCAACAATCTATTTTTATGGCGAAATAATCTTCATTGGACACTATTTCATCATTTGAAGATGAAGTCAAGCCTTTAGATCATCTTTATATTTGCGGAACATAGACCGCCACTCTTCAATATCCGCTGCTTTATCATGGTCCATAGATGGCCATTCGTTTTGTTGGAGAATTTCAAGAATTTGTTCTGTTTTACCGAGAAGCAGAAATGCTTTGTGGACACTCTTCTCCCTTTTTTCTATTGCATTATGGTGACACATGGTGGTTATAACATGTGCTAAATTGGTGAGACAAGCTGCCAAAATGTCCGCGATCATGACGGATAATCTCTCAAACAATCCCTCATTTGTTATCTCATTCTCTGCTTCACAGGACAATAAAATAGTTCGACTAATTCTATACATTGAATTGGCTGCTAAAACCTTGACAGGCCAATTAAGAGGAATATTATTTTCAGTAAATGGATGAGTAACTTTTCTCTTGAACTCCATAATGGTCTTTTCGGCTTTGTTGGATAGCTCTTCTAATACCTCCCTGGAGTTTTTGCACTTGAGAGATGTTCTTCTGAGATCCATGTCTTGCCATTTCATATAAAGTGCAACTTCGACCCAAGAAACATGAGCAGCTTTTCTTATATTCAAAAGTTCAGCATTTGTACTAAATGTTTTCTCGACAATCTTGGCCAAGGATAGGCCTTCGCTCACGCTGCTCAGTAACTGCTTTCTCTTGTCCGTTGCAACATTGGGAAGCGCAACAGCAATGGTTGTGAGTGTCACCACTGGTAGTGTCCAGCTGTTGGGAGGTTCGTGAGAATGTAGACTCGGAATTTGATTACTGTCGAATTCTCTTACTCCATTAAAGTGGACAAATTTTGTTAAAAGATTTATTAGACACTTGGGTTGCTTCTTTCTACCTGTCTGTATCATGTTATCTGCGCGGCAGCATATGTCCCTAAAGATCCTTCTGGGCAGCTCTGACTCACCTTCAAGTAGAACAACATAACGGCTGAGATTCGGATTTGTGTTAATGTCATCACCTGATTGATCATTATTTACGATCTTGATGTGGATAAAACACAAGACAATTGGACGTATTAGCAAGGCAGAAACCAAGACGAGAAGTTTGCTGACGAGGACAACAAAAGTTTGAACTCCAATACAGATAGTAAGAAAGTACCATTTTGCATCATGAAGACATTTCCAGCAGTAGTACTTGTCTTTCCGAATATTTAAACCTGAGAAGCTTTCTCTACAATCCACCAGAGTTTGGATCCAATGAGCCTCTATCTTGAATTCCTTCCGGAAATTGTAAAAATTAGTAGTCGAGCACTTGAATCCGACAGCAACAAACCATCTAAACATAGGCGCAATGAGACCAACTACCACACCAATAGACTGAATTACTAGTATCCATCTGGTGTATCCTCCATAAACAGATGTGGGACGTTGCGCTAGTAACAAGTCTTTAACTTGCACGATCGATTGAATATGAAAAATTACTAATGTGATGGCAGGAAGCAAGAAAAACAGAGTAAGAGTTGTGCAGACAACCGAACGCGCCATAACAAACTGGGGGCTACTAGTCTCTGCCATAACCCAATATTTCATCATCTCTCTTCTCTGATTATCAATATTGAATATTGTCTCTCTTCTCTGTACCATCTCCTCTGCCCTCAAGGCTTCTTTGTGCTTCTCCTTATACTTCCTTTCCAAACTTCTTTTGATAGTTGGAACCGTGATAGCTAAAGCAGTGAATCTAGCAAGCAAAAGTAGCATTGAAATTGTAGGAAACGAAATATCAATAATATATTTGGCGCCTAAAAACTTCAACTGAATAACATGACACAACACATTAGCCACGACCGTGATTACCAAAATCCCAAGAGCAACGACGTTTGCTATAATCTCTTTATCACTCATGAATCCTAAAGAGGTGATAAAATTAGCCATAGCCGTTGACAAAAAAACTAAGCTGCCAAGCTTGGCAAGCCAATCCGATTTGTATAGCAGAATAGTGTTAAGGTCCATGGGTAGCTTCATTGCCACGGCTAACAACGTCAAGGAAACAGCATTAAGAGAAAAGTATTTACAGGGGAACCAAAGCTTTTTGCATCTGAAGCCGTTGAATGCATCAGCTGCCATTGCTAGCGTGCAGACCGCGGAAGCTGATGCGATATACAAGCCTATCCATGGCATTAACGCATTAAGTTGCTTTTGTACACGAGTAATCATAAAATCATCCATGAATTACTTCGCTGGTCACTGCAAATTAAAAGTTTACGTTCTATCAAGTTTGGTAAGGTCTTGAAAGCTAATACTCATGTCATTATTGTTATGTGATCGGCCTTTAAGTAATAATGAAGTTGGACTTATCGAAATATCGTGGAAATGACGGGTTTTTGCATTATACATTTCTACTAAGTCATCATCAGTTTATCCTGATTAATTTACTGAATCAATTTGTACATTCGAAAAAGAAAAGAAACATTCTCTTCAACTGCCTCTGAAAGTCCTTGAGAAATTTCCCTTTGACTTTGTTGCAAGTTTATTGCCAATATGATCACCCGACGAATAATCTTTTTTTTTTTTTTTGTATTATTATTATTATGGTTATTATTATTTTACATTCAGCTCTAAAATTCTAGTCCTGCAGTGAATTAGAGTTCAGAGGGCATATCTATCCCTGTAAAGCAGAACGCGCCATCATCTACAGCCCTTTCCTCTGCCGGGGACTTCCACGAAATGAAAAAGGTTTTACACTAGAGAATTGAATGATCAATACGCGCGTGTCAATTTTGACATGTATGACAATTAAACTCAATAATCATATAGAATATTCCAAAAACCCGTACATTAGTTTTAGACAGGCAAAACTGGTCTACCAAAATGAACTTTATTAGATCTTAGCTTTTCATAAAATACCCTAAAAAAAATTCTCATACTCTATTTTCTTTTTGTCATTTCACAGGTGTAAATTAGTGATCTTTTCCTTTTCCTTTGAAGCATAATTACTAATATGCATATAATTCACGGGAAAATCAGAGGAGTAATATGGGCCTATATATATTATCCTATATATTATTATAGAATATTATTATTATATATATATATATATATATATATATATATATTATCGGTATCTATATATATATTATCCTATATATTATTATATGTCAAAAATTTACATGAGACCGTCTCACGAGTCTAAATCTGTGAGACGGAAACCCATATCCAAACCCATCTCAAATAAGGGAAAAAGTTCCAATAGAAAAAGAAACAACACGATGTGTGCCTCTTCTCATCTCTATCTTTTTTTAAAAAAACCACACGATTAGTCTGGTGACTGCTGCAAAATTCTTTACAAACATTCTCTTCGTTTTTATGGTTTGTATGTTTTTCTCCTATTAAAGCATTGTATCCTGATCTTTCTATGGTTTTTTTAGTTATTATCAGATAGGGAATTTTCTGTCATGAATTATCGATATACCCAAGAATTCAAGCTGTCGTTTTGATGAGAGTCCATGGATGAAAGACCCGATAACAGTACCAGCTGGTCCCGTGACGAGGGCATGGGCAAGGAATTTCAAGGATGCGCTCAATGGACTGATTCAAGTCATTCAGAACGAGACCGAGAGTGCATTGCCGAAAGAGGAAGATGATCGGGTGGTCCAGTTGATTAGTGTCGTCAACGGTCCAGAGTCCACCTCAGACTGAGCAAGCGAATGATGCCAAGAATACAAGCCGCTTAGCGTCTTGAAGACCTTATAATCAAGTGTTCAATGGTGTTATATTCGTTTATCGTAGTTAGTTGTAGTTTGATTTTTATTTTGAGTCATGTTAATGTTTTGGAGGCCAAATAAACTTTTAAGGCCGCATATTTGTTCGCCTTATTTTTAGCTTCACCGCAAATGTACGGTGTAGTTATAGAATAGGGTAGCAAGGTCGTATCCACGGAGACTAATAAATTAATATGCTAAGTATCGAACTAAGATAGTATTATTTTTATTTAGACGGTCGTAATTGGATGATTGTTGTGAGATTAAGAGAATTTAAGACTACTAAAAACACAAGATCAAGACAATGAGAATAATAGAAGTATCAAGATAATAAAATGGATTCCCGGGTTAAGATTTCGATTAATATCCCTCTTGTTACCTAATTTAATCAAAGCCAAGTTATTATCAATATTCCTATAAGACGATCACAAAAGTATTTTATCCTCCCTCTCGAGATGCATATAAAATGTAGATTGAAATACCTATCCTAGCATCTCTACTCATCATGAGATATTCAACTCCCAAAAGTTTAAAAGATCAAATGTCCTCACAAATATTTACAAACCTCTCGATCTATGCAAATATTCGTGTCAAGTACTCAAGATCTAATAATGAAACTCATCTCTCGAATTATGAATCAATATATCAAACATGCTAAATCATTGATCAAATGATAAAACAAGAATAAGCTCAAAGTACTCAAATAGGCTTCAAGAAAATAACTTCAACCAAGATTAAAACATTCAACAAGAGTTCATTAATCTATTTCCAAAACCCGGAAATCTCAAGAGTTTAGCTAAACATGATATCCAAACAAAATTATAGACAAATTGTTCAAAGCCATGCTAAGTTCAAATGAAAGATTCAAATACAAGAGAAGCAAGAGAAACTTAGGAAAGTCGACAATCTCTTGATATATCTTCGTTCCTCAAGCTCCGATGCGGCCCGATTGTCTCCTTGATGTCTTCTTGAAAGAATAGGACTTTGTCGTGTGTGCTAGAGCCAAAGAATGTCAGAATATCCCTGGTGCGCCCCAAAAAGAGCTTATATACCTTTTAGAAAGTTTAGGGCACATTGCTGTCATGATGCTGCATTACAGCAGGGACGCACGGATCGTGCGTACACGCACGGGTTACCCGTGCATCATGCCGTAGGCTATGTCCTGCTTTTGACCAACCAGCGCACGGGTCGTGCGTGTACGCACGGGTTACCCATGCGCATTGCCGTAGGCAACTTCAAACTCTTCAGTGGCGCACGGGTGGTGCGTATACACACGGGTTACCCGTGCGCCTTGACGAACCCATAATTCTTCCTTTCCAGGGACGCACGGGTCGCGCCCAAGCGCTCGCCCTACCCGTGCGTTCTCTATGTTGGCCTTATTTGTCCAATTTTTTCTCATTGTGGATTCCAATCGCGTATGTTCACTCGATTCTTGGTGTTTCTGCTTCACGATGCTTGTATTTGTCTCCAAATTACTTCAAATAACATTAAATTCCTACAAAACGAGCAAAGCATAATATCTTTCCCACAAAGAGTGAATACAAACCATTTCATATGAGTTTATGCATGTCTAATCACCATTTTTGTCATAATTATACCTCAAAATACATGCAAAACTCACACCTATCAAAACCCCCTAAACTTAAACTATTGACCGTCTCGATCAACAATTTTGAAAACGAAATAAAGCATAATAGGGAGCAATGAAAGATAGCCACACACAAGGACTCCAAAAGAAAATCCATATTGCTCGTCATGGGTGTCAAGCAACAAATCAATCAAGCCTCAAATATCTAATCATGGAGCACGTATCAAATAAAACATGTAAATGCTCTGAATCACATCTCTCAAGATCAAGTGTATGCTCTCATCTCACATGAATATAGGACGTGTTTACGCTCCAATCAAATCAATGTTGCAGAATTACCATAAGCTTGCAAATTGTCTCATATCTCCACCACTAGAATGTATGCAACTTGTGAATTAAAAAGGACTTTTTATTTTGGTTGTAACGAAGGCTCTTTGGTTAGGGTAGGAAAATATGGATAGAGTGACTTAAACTCGAGCGTATAAACCAATGAGCATATAGATCATCTACATTAAAGCTCAATATGCTATTAAATTCTTCTCTCATTTTCCATCAATTCTTCCTATCTTTATCCCCTTTCTTTTGTAAACATTTCCTCCTCACATTACAATTCTTAGCCTCTAAGTTCATTCAATGAAAATTCACATCATAACGTCGATTTGTTTTTCGACTCTTTTGTGAATTTCCAACATTTCTTTTCAAATCCTTTTGTTCCTCTTTTGTTCCCATCAACCAAATTTGCCCAATTATCCAACTTTTCAATTCCCACTCATTCAACCTCATTCACTCCCTTTACTCAATGCTATACGCTCGAATGTAGGGTAACAAATATATCAAGTTAAGGCATGAATTTGTGGCTATCAAAGAAATAGGCAATATGCTCAAATTGGCTAACTAGGAATTTCAACAACGTTAGGTAAGCAAAAGTCTTGAGGGGCTAACAAAGATGGCATTTAATCATATTCACAATTCGCATACAACATGTGGCATTGACAGAGATACCAAAACAAGTTCTAGAATTCTAACAACATGAATGATACACTCAAATCACAAACAAGACTGCATAAAATAGAAGCAGTAAAGGCTCAAAAGCTCATAGGCTTGTAAATACGCAATTCAAAGCATCAAACTATGTTCTCAATATCCACATGCTCAATATCATCTATTCATGGCTCAATCAACTCATACTCAACATCCAATCCTAACAATACAAATTTTAAGCAACACGCAAACATCAAGTTGCATCATGCCCGGTCAACTCACTCTCTACCATCTATGAAAGCAATAAACGTGCTAAAGCCGTAAACGTGCTTCTAATGCAATGCAACCTAGAATGTTCTACATGCAACTATATGAAAAACACACAAAAATGCAAGGTTTTTTTTCTCTATCTACACTTTTCATATATCAAAATACTACCTTTCCCCCCAAACTTGAATGAAATTATATTGTCCTTAAGGGGAAAGATAGAATTTCAATAATGAAAAGTGGAGATATACCTGAGTCACTATGGAGGTGGTGGCGGGAAGTGGCCCTGTGAGATGTGCCACATTTGTATCTGTTGTATCACTTGCCACGTCTCCAATTCCCTTTGTTCCTGGGCCGCATATCTTTGCTCCTGGGCCGCATATCTCCATAGACCGCAGGGCTATCGGGTTGTACTTCTTGTGGTGGTTCCATCCTGGGACGTCGTCTCCTTCCTTGAGGGTTTCGTCTATCCGCCATTACTTGTGAATTGGTACCTGGAATAACATGTATTAGCAACCCAAAACAAACCAAGTACAAGTACAAGTATGATGAATGTAGGCCAACAAGTTACATGGGGTGTAATGATTCTCATACATCAATTTGACCGATCAATTAAGCTCCAAACAATCAAGTAATATGGCAAATATAGAGAATCATTATCTTAAAGCCCTAACAATTATAGCTCATGCTCAATTCATCATCAATTCATCCAAATATGTCTCAATTTCACATGCTCACAAGGTGTTTGATAAATTGCCTTAAAGAAGAAATCATCCAAAGCATAGCAAAAATATCAAAACAAGCACCCAACATGATCCCCAATACATAATTCACAAGAAATTCACAAGAAAAAATGAAGTTCTTACCGAAATTCTCGAAATTTATCAAAAGGGGTGAACTTTGAACCCTAGGTACTTTTCAACCAATTTTTCAATCCAAACTCGAATTTGATGCAAAATGTTAGTGTACTATGATGAGAGTATGGATTATGTGAGAGAATTTGGAAGAAAATCGGAATTTTGGAGCAATGTGTGGGGGAGGGCGATTTTTTCTCATGAGAAGAGATGGTTGAAAAGTGAATGCAAACCTGCGTGCCTATTTTGTGCCTCAGCGTAAACACGCACGGGCCGTGCGTGGGCGCACGGGCTACCCGTGCGCCATGCCGTACGAATATAACTCATGTAATCCAGACACGCACGGGTGGTGCGTCTAAGCACGGGCTACCCATGCGTTATGCCGTAGCATCAGTTTCTCCCCCTCCAGGCACGCACGGGTGGTGTGTATAAGCACGGGTAACCCGTGCGTCCCTGTACAGCAATACTCAGGTTTTTTTTCGAATTTTTTTTAACACACGCAAAAATGAAACAAAATGAAAAGAAATACACACACAAAAATGAAATCCACACCAAAAACCGTTGGGTTGCCTCCCAACAAGCGCTATATTTAACGTCTTTAGCTTGACGCTTGTTTTTGTTCCATCACGGTCTCGCAAGGTGATGGATGTCACCTCTTCTGGTTACCTCGGTGGAAGTAATGCTTAATCCTCCGCCATTTACCATGAACGCCTCTCACCGCTTTGGTTAGCAATTCCACGACTCCTGGAGGATTTAATACCTTCTTTATCACAAATGGCCCCGACCATCTAGACTTGAGTTTTCTAGGGAAACGTTTAAGGCGTGAATTGTACAAGAGGACTGGTTCCCCTGGTAAAAACTCTCGTTTCTTGATTATTTTGTCGTGCCATCTTTTGGTTTTTTCTTTGTAAATTCGGGAATTTTCATAAGCTTGATCCTAAAACTCTTCCATCTCATTTAAATGGAGCAACCTCTCTTCACCGGCCTTTTTAAAGTCCAGATTTAGTTTCTTGACCGCCCAAAATGCCTTGTGCTCTAACTCCACCGGCAAGTGGCATGATTTCCCAAAAACGAGTTGATACGGGGATGTGCCTAACGGTGTCTTATAGGCTGTTCGGTATGCCCATAGAGCATCATACAATTTCAATACCTAATCCTTTCGGTTGATGTTCACCGTCTTCTCAAGAATCTGTTTGATCTCACGGTTGGCCACTTCGGCTTGCCCATTGGCTTGCCGATGATATGCCAATGCAACTTTATGCTTCACCCCATATTTTGCCAATAATTTGCTCATCAATTTATTTATAAAATACGACCCTCCATCACTAATTAAAGCTCTTGGAGTGCCGAATCGAGTAAATATATTTTTCTTGAGGAACCGCATCACAACTTGGGCGTCATTTGTTTGTGAAGGAATCGCCTCTACCCAACGGGACACATACTCCACCGCAAGCAGAATATATTGATAGCCCGAAGATGATGGGAATGGGCCCATAAAATCGATCTCCCACACATCGAACAATTCAACTTCAATTACATTTGTCATCGGCATCTCGTGTCTCCTGGAAATGTTTCCCATCCGCTGACACTTGTCACATTGTTGCACATACAAATAACAATCATTAAATAAAGTGGGCCAGTATAGCCCACTTTGCAATACCTTCGCCGCCGTGTGAGTCGGACCAAAATGTCCTCCAGAGGGTGAGGAATGATATTGTTGTAGGACACCCTCCCATTCTTCTTGAGGCACGCATCTTGTGATGATTTTGTCCGCGCACCTCTTAAAGAGTAGGGGTCGTCCCACATATAGAACTTGACATCGTGGATGAACTTCTTTTTCTGGTATGACGATAAATTTGGAGGCAAAACTCCCGCAGCCAAATAGTTGACAAAATTCGCATACCTCGGGAATTTTGCCTCTACCATGAGTAACCGTTCATCTGGAAATTCCTCCTTTATCAATTCCGTACCTCTTTTCGCCTCCTCTTATTTTTCAATCCTAGACAAGTGGTCGTCCACCACATTCTCACATCCCTTTCGGTCCCTGATTTCCACATCGAACTCTTGCAATAAGAGAATCCACCTAATCAACCTTGGTTTCGCATCCTTCTTATCAAAAAGATATTTGATAGCCGCATGGTCGGTGTGAACAATCATTTTCGTTCTAATCAAGTATGATCGAAATTTATCAAATGTGAAAAAAATTGCCAACATCTCCTTCTCGATGGTGGTATAATTCTGTTGAGCACTATCCAACGTTCTACTAGCATAGTAGATGGATATAAACAACTTTTCCCTCTTTTGACCGAGAACTGCCCCTACCGCAAAATCGCTAGCATCACACATCAATTTAAATGGTTGACTCCGATCTGGGGCTACAAGAATAGGTGCGGTCACCAACGCCTTCTTTAAGATTTCAAATGCCTGCAAACAATCATTGGAAAAATTGAAAGCATCATCTTTTTCTAACAATTGGCTCAAAGGCTTAGTAATTTTTGAAAAGTCACGGATAAACCTTCTATAGAATCTGACATGGCCCAAGAAACTCCAAATGGCTTTTTTGTTTGTAGGAGGTGGTAACCTCTCGATCACTACAATCTTTGCCCAATCCACTTCCAAACCTGCGGAAGAGACTCAATGAACAAGTACAATACCATCGCGTACCATAAAATGACACTTTTCCCAATTGAGTACAAGATTGGTCTCTTCACATCTCTGTAAGACTAAGGAAAGATTGTGAAGACAGTTATCAAAAGAGTCACTAAACACAGAGAAAACATCCATAAACACCTCCATAACTTTCTCAATAAGATCGTGAAAGATAGCCATCATACAACGCTGGAAAGTTGCAGGGGTATTACATAATCCAAATGGCATACGGCGAAATGCAAATATGCCGTAAGGACATGTAAATGTCGTTTTTTCCTGGTCTTCCGGTGCAATCATGATTTGATTGTACCCGGAATAACCATCCAAAAAGCAATAATAATCATAACCCGCTAAACGATCCAACATCATATCTATAAAGGGGAGGGGAAAGTGATATTTTCGAGTGGCATCATTAAATTTTCTATAATCAATGCAAATTCGCCACCCGGTAACAATTCTAGTAACAATCAATTCTTCATTCTCATTTTTCACGACTGTTACCCCCTCTTTCTTCGGCACCACTTGTACCGGACTTACCCATGAGCTATCAGATATAACATATATGATTCCAGCATCTAACCATTTCAACACTTACTTCCTAACCACTTCTTGCATGATAGGTTTTAGTCTTTTGATTTTGCACGATGGTTTATAAACATCTTCCATCCGAATTTTATGCATTACAATAGATGGACTTATGCCTTTTAAATCAGTTATTGACCATCCTAGTGCCGACTTATGTTTTCGTAAAACCCTTAACAGTTTATCAAGTTGAGTAGGAGTGAGAAGAGATGATACGATTACCGGACTTGCATTATTCGCCCCAAGAAATGCATATTTGAGGTGCTCGGGTAATGGCTTGAGTTATGGAGTCGAAGTTGTTGTCTCAGGGTCACGCACGGGCTGCCCGTGCTTAGGTACACGGGCCGTGCGTGATCCCCTATCTTCAGAAGTCCCTTCGGCATTAAGCACGGGTTGCCCGTGCTCTGGCACACGACCCGTGTGCTCTCCAGGATTTTCAACTCTTGCTTCGGCACCACCCACGGGTTTCCCGTGCGTGGATGCACAGGCCGTGCGTGGCTGTAGGCTTGACTCCCTTATCTCCAACATCGCATTTTCGCCTCTTGCGCTCCTTGGTAGTTCCTTCATATTATCTAAGGCACAAACATAGTCGTACAAATCTTGGTTATTGAAATCAAGCACAACACTCGATGTCGAACACGAGTGGGTTAGACCAAACTCCAAATCATCCTTCGACAATGTATGATCAACATAATCCTCAATGCATGAACTAACTATATCTAAAAAATTACAATTCTCCACCGTATCATGAAATTGCATTGACTTATAAATATAGAATAAAACATGCTCATCATTAACTCGTAAAGTGAGCTCTCCTTTTTGTACGTCTATTAAGGCTTTCCCGGTATCAAGGAATGGACGTCCAAGTATCAGTGGGACGTCACAATCTTCTCCCATATCAAGAACCAAGAAATCCACAGGGAATATAAATTTATCAACTTTTACAAGCACGTCTTCTATAATTCCCTTTGGATATGTAAGTGACCGGTCCGCAAGTTTTAATGTCACCGTGGTTGGCTTCACTTTGCCTAGTCCAAGCTTCCTGAAAATGGACAAAGGCATCAAGTTAATACTTGCCCCTAAATCACACAACGCTTTATTAAAGAAGTTACCACCAATGGCACAAGGGATAGTGAAACTCCCCGGATCTTTTAGTTTTTGGGGTAGCTTCCTTTGGATTATTGCGCTACATTCTTCCGTCAAATTCACTGTTTCAAAGCTTTTCATCTTCCTCTTATTTGACATAACATCCTTAAGAAAATTTGCATAATTTGGCATTTGCTCAAGTGCGTCTACAAAAGGAATGTTAATGTGCAATTTCTTAAATATATCAAGGAATTTTGCAAATTGATCATCAAACTTTTTCTTTTGAAATCTTTAAGGAAGGGAAGAGAGATAGGCAATTTAGATATATTAGAGTTAGAAGGAGATTTAAGCTTCTCACTTTGTTTGTTCCTCCTTTTGTCTCTCTTTTTCCTCATCGACTTCGACATCATCATTCATCACCGATTCAACATCTCCCGACTTGGATGTTTCATCTAAAATTTTCAGATTTTAAGATTTTTCTTTAGGCCCCTCATATTCCGTACCGCTCCTTAGCCGAATGGCTTTGCATTGCTCCTTAGGATTAACTTCCGTGTTACTTGGAAATTGACCCTTTTGATGTTGCCCCACCAACAATTGTAGCTAATTGGCCCACTTGAGTCTCAAGATTTTTTATCGAACTAGCCATTTGCATCACTTGTAGTTCCATTTTATCCATCCTTGAGTCTTGCCTTGTGAAGCGGCTCCTCGTTTCGCTCATGAATGAACTTGATTGATTTATGAACGAGGTGAGGGCATCTTCCAATGATGATTTACCTTCCACATTAGTACCCCTATTTGACGCATTGAATCCCCGTGGTGGTTGCAACACATTCTTTGTATTAGCATAGGAAACATTTTCATGGTTTCTCAAGCCCGGGTGGTAGTGTGTTGGCATTGGATTGTTCTGGAAATTGTTGAAGTTTCGGTTATTCATATAATTGACCTCCTCCATCGAATATAGAGGGACTTCACTACTCGTGCTTGTGTTGGCATCGACCCCCTTCATAAGAACACTTAAATGATTTGTCAATGCCGCCATTTGTGCCGTCAATGCTTTAATTGGGTTAGAATCAGAAATTTCCGCTACCCGTTGTATATTGGACCTCTCGGATGACCATTGATAACTGTTCATAGCCATTTCTTCAAGAATATTAAAGGCGTCTTGTGGAAACCTTGGCAAGAATGCTCCTCCCGCTGCGGCATCAACGAAGAACCGCGTTTGCCCCATCAAACCATTGTAAAAGAAACACAACTGTTGATCCTCCGAAAACCATGTTGTGGACATCTTCTTAGCAAATCCCGAGATCGTTCCCAAGCCTCGTACAAAGGCTCGGAGTCAAACTGCCGGAATTGTGTAATTTCGCTTTTGAGCTGCAAAGTTTTGCTCGGTGGAAAGAATTTAAACAAAAACTTTTGGCTCAAATCGTCCCATGTGCTCACACTTCCTTGCGTCAAAGTACCCAACCAATTCCTTGCCTTATCCTTCAAAGAAAAAGGGAATAAGCGCAATCTTATGGCGTCATCCGAAACTCCATTCATTTTTATTGTGTTGCATATTTGGATAAAATGCCCAAGGTGAGAATTAGGATCTTTGGTTGCGAAACCCCAAACTGGTTCTGTTGTACCATATTTATCAATGCCGGTTTAAGCTCGAAGTTGTTGGCATTTATCGGAATATGAGCAATACCACCGTAATTACGATTTGTTTGTGGTCGAAAGTAATCACAGATGGCTTGCTATCGAACCGGTATTGGTAACTCGTTGATCCCGTTGATCCCATTGTTACCCGTGTTTTCTTCTTCCGCATCCCCCATAATCAGATGTTGTTGTCTTTCAGCCCGTCTAGTAGTTGCACTGATTCTCCTTGCGAAAGCCTCAACTTCCGGTATGAGCGGTATTAACTCTCCTCGCCTAGAGCGAGTGTTCATGGACTACCTGGATCAAACTAAAAGAAACAAGTCAAATAATGAAGGATTAAAGTCAAACAAAAATATAAAAGAAATAAAAATGTCTAAATTAAGAATAATTCTATCTATAGCAATATTAGCACAAAAAAATGTATTAGTCCACGACAACGGCGCCAAAAACTTGTTTGCCTTATTTTTAGCTTCACCGCAAGTGTACGGTGTAGTTATAGAATAGGGTAGCAATGTCGTATCCACGGAGACTAATAAATTAATATGCTAAGTATCGAACTAAGATAGTATTATTTTTATTTAGACAATCGTAATTGGATGATTGTTGTGAGATTAAGACAATTAAGACTACTAAAAACACAAGATCAAGACAATGAGAATAATAGAAGTATCAAGATAATAAAATGGATTCCCGGGTTAAGGTTTCGATTAATATCCCTCTTGTTGTCCGATTTAATCAAAGCCAAGCTATTATAAATATTCCTATAAGACGATCACAAAAGTATTTTATCCTCCATCTCGAGATGCATATAAAATCTAGATTGAAATACCTATGCTAGCATCTCTACTCAACATGAGATATTCAACTCCCAAAAGTTTAAAAGATCAAATGTCCTCACAAATATTTACAAACCTCTCGATTTATGCAAATATTCGTGTCAAGTACTCAAGATCTAATATTGAAACTCATCTCTCGAATTATGAATCAATAGATCAAACATGCTAAATCATTGATCAAGTGATAAAACAAGAATAAGCTCAAAGTACTCAAATAGGCTTCAAGACAATAACTTCATCCAAGATTAAAACATTCAACAAGAGTGCATTAATCTACTTCCAAAACTCGGAAATCTCAAGAGTTTAGCTACACATGATATCTAAACAACTTATAGACAAATTGTTCAAAGTCATGCTAAGTCCAAATGAAAGATTCAAATACAAGAGAAGCAAGAAAAACTTAGGAAAGTCGACAATCTCTCGACATATCTTTGTTCCTCAAGCTCCGATGCGACCCAATTGTCTCCTTGATGTCTTCTTGAAAGAATAGAACTTTGTCTTGTGTGCTAGAGCCAAAGAATATCAGAATATCCCTGGTGTGCGCCCCAAAAAGAGCTTATATACCTTTTAGAAAGTTTAGGGCACATTGATGTCATGATGCTGCATTACAGCAGGGACGCACGGGTCGTGCGTACACGCACGGGTTATCCATGCGTCATGCCATAAGCTAAGTCCTGATTTTCACCAACCAAATAGACGGGTCGTGGCGTAGCACGCATAGTTACCCGCGCATTGCCATAGGCAACTTCAAACTCTTTAGTGGCGCACGGGTGGTGTGTATACGCACGGGTTACCCGTGCGCCTTGCTGAACCCATAATTTTTCCTTCCCAGGGATGCACGGGTCACGCCCAAGCATGCGCCCTACCCGTGCGTTCTCTATGTTGGCCTTATTTGTCCAATTTCTTCTCGTGGATTCTAATCGCATATGTTCACTCGATACTTTGTGTTTCTGCTTCGCGATGCTCGTATTTGTCTCCAAATTACTTCAAATAACATTAAATTCCTACAAAACGAGCGAAGCATAATATCTTTCCAACAAAGAGTGAATACAAACCATTTCATATGAGTTTATGCATGTCTAATCACCATTTTTGTCATAATTATACCTAAAAATACATGCAAAACTCACACCTATCAATATTGAGTTGTTATTTCGAGTTTAGGACGAGCAGGGGATAAAAGTGCTGAAGAAGTCGAAGGGGCGGACGCCATGGAAAGCACGGCCACATGGCCGTGTTCGGACCCGTCGTCGCGAACACGGTCTGGCCATGCTTCTTAGCATGACCGTGTTGGCAATTGAGGTGGAGGATTCGTGTGAAACACGGCTTGGCCGTGCTTATTCTTCGCGAACACGGCCTGGCCGTGTTTCTCTGGCACGACCGTGCTTTTTCCCGGATTTTCAAAATTTTCTGTTTTTTTGTTTCCTTTTCAGTTTTAAGTGGTCTTCTTGGTAGGTTAGGGTTTGGACCCTTTATAAGGGTGAACACTTATTGTTTTCATTTAGTTATCAATACAATTAATCTTTTACTCTCTAAATTGAGTGTTTCTCCAAGTGCTTCAAGATTTACGTTTCTTATTGCAATTATCGATTTATAAGGCAATAATCTATAATTGCTTGTGGCATCTTCGCATACCGAGGTTCTTGCTTTGCTAAGCAACGGGTCGAGGTTTCCACCAATTTAACAAACTAGTGAAGATATTGGGTTAACAACATATTGTTGTTGGGTCGTATGCATAGTTGTTGTTGCGGTTCACATCAGTTGGTATCAGAGCCATCTAGCAAGGTTAAGTCTATCCTTGTTCTTCAATTCTTATCATTTTCCAGATTCTTCATAAACCCTAGTTCTTAAAGGGTAAAAAAAATCGAATTGCACAGAAAATCAGCGGGTAAAGAATCGTAAACCGCGTGCAAAAAAAAATGGAAAATTCTGGAAAATTTGGAATTGTAAACCCTAGTCTTCAATTTCATCTTATTATGATCCGTTGTTGGCTTGCTAATTTTCTTGGTGTGTTAAGGCGTGTCTCATTGGATTATAATTGTGACAAGTGTGGGTACTTGGAGATTGTGAGTTGAGTGATACACGAGCGTATACACGTGAGGGAGCGATATAATCATGACTGAAGAAAAACCACAACCAGCAGATTTGGGCAACAAGTTAGATATGGAGGCAATTGCAAACATGTTAAAGAAATTAATGTTGGAGACATACGGGGATCCCAGAGAGGTGCCGCAAATCGAGGAGCTTGCTACTAGAGTACGGATGCCTAGGAGGTTCGAGTTGGAGGAGTGGGCAGATGAGATTGATGATTTTAATTCTGACAGGGAGCAAAATTACAATCCGGGTAGAGATCGGCACGAAAATAGGGATGATCGGGGACGTGAGGATGGCAATTTGAGTAACATCAAAATACAAATCCCCTCGTTCCAGGGAAAAAGTGATCCGGATGCCTATTTGGATTGGGAGAGGAAAATCGAGAATGTTTTCAACTACTAAAATTATTTTGAATTGAAAAAGGTTAAATTTGCGTCAACTGAATTCTCGGATTACACAAGTATTTGGTGGGATCAATTGATGGTCTCAAGGAGGAGAAGCGGCGAGGGGCCCGTTTCCACATGGTAGGAGATGAGGAGTTTGATGCGACGTCATTTTGTTCCAAATCACTATTATAAGGGCATTTATCAGAGATTGCAAAGGTTGACTCAGGGGTCAAAGAGTGTGAAGGATTACCACAAGGAGATGGAGATGCTTATGGCAAGGGCAAATATCGATGAGGACCCGGAGGTGACTATGGCCAGGTTCATCGCGGGTTTGAATACTCCTATTATGGATGCCGTTAACCTACATCACTGTGTCAATCTCGAGGAGATGGTGCACATGGCGGTGAAAGTTGAGCAACAACTCAAGAGGAGGGGCTTCAACCGACAAGCACCGAGTTCTAACTCCAATGCATGGAAGTCAAACACAAACAAAAAGGAGACGCAGAATTCGAAGGTGGCGGACCAAAAGGGGAGGGCAACCGAGCCTAAACCCGCAGGTAAATTTGAACCCTCTACTGCTCGAACGAGGGATATTAAATGCTTTAAATGTCATGGGCTTGGGCATATAGCTAGTCAATATCCAAATAAGAGGGTGTTAGTGTTGCGTGAGAATGGAGAAATGGAGTCGGAGAGTGAGAGAGAGCAGGATTATAATGATATGCTGGAGTTGGAAGATATTCCGGAGGTTCTAGAGGCGGCGAAGGGAGAGGAGTTGTCCTTAGTATCTCGGAGGGCGCTGAGTATCTAGCATAAGTCAGATGAGGGACTCCAGCGAGAAAACATCTTTCATACAAGGTGTTTTGTCAATGGAAAGGTGTGTAGTGTTATCATAGATGGTGGGAGTTGCACCAATGTAGCTAGTGCAAAGATGGTGGAGAGATTGGGGATTTCGACGATAAAACACTCCCAACCTTATAAGTTGTAGTGGTTGAGCGACTGTAGGGAGATACGGATAAGTATGCAGGCGAAAGTAGCATTTTGAATAGGGGGATATAAGGATGAGGTGTTGTGCGATGTTTTGCCGATGCAGGCGGGGCACATCCTGTTGGGTAGGCCATGGCAGTTTGACATGAGGGTACAACACGATGGATATACCAACCAGTATACTCTTGTTCATAACCAAAAATATTTTGTACTTGTTCCCTTGACTCCAATAGAAATTTATGAGGATTAAGTAAAATCGAGAGTTGGAGAGGCAAAAGAAAAGGAGAGTTCGGCTAGTGAGCATAAAAATCAAAATAAAGCCGAGAAAAAGGAGAGTTTGAGAGAAAACAAGAGTGAGAGTCCGGCTATGGGTAGATGTGAGATTCGAGATATCGCTGGGAAAAAGGAGAGCAATAATAATGAGAGGGCCAAAAAATAAAAGGGGGGGAGAAACGGCCATGAGGTAAGAAACGAGGGAAAATAAATTTGATGGCAAAAATGAGTGACCTTAGGAAAGCCACCACGAGTGGTTGTTTGATGATACTCTTCATTTCCAAGGGCGCTTATTTATCTACTGACAGTCTTAACCCCGATATGCCTAGTTCTGTCTAGTCTTTGTTGCAGGAATTCGAGGACGTGTTACCAGATGAGATGCCGAATGGATTACAACCTATTCGAGGGATTGAGCATCAGATTGATTTCATTCCGGGGCATCACTGCCTAACCAATCGGCGTACAGGACTAATCCAGAGCAAACTAAAGAATTGCAGTGGCATGTTGATGAGTTGCTAAGCAAGAAACTCATTCAGGAAAGCATGAGTCCGTGTGCAGTTCTGGTATTACTTGTTCCGAAGAAGGATGGGTCTTGGAGGATGTGTGTGGATTATCGAGCTATTAACAATATCACTATCAAAGACCAACATCCCATACCTCGCTTGGATGATATGTTAGACGAGCTCCATGGTTCTAGCATCTTCTCCCAGATAGATTTGAGGAGCGGTTACCATCAGATTCGGATGCGAGAATGGGATGAGTGGAAAACGGCCTTTAAGACGAAGCATAGTTTATATGAGTGTTTAGTCATGCCTTTTGGGCTAACCAATGCGCCTAGCACATTTATGAGATTGATGAACCGTGTTCTGAGGGCTTTTATTAAGTTTGTAAGTTTGTTCGATGATTTACTCAATTATATTAAATCATTGTACGAACACTTGGATGATTTGAGGGCCATCTTAGAAGTATTGAGGAAAGAGAAGTTGTATGCAAACGTCAAGAAGTGCACGTTTTGTTCGAAGCAGTTGATATTCTTGGGGTTTGTAGTGAGCTCGAGGGGAATTACAATGGATGAGGAAAAGATTAAGGCTATCCAGGACTGGCCTAAACCCACATCGACTCGACCAAGTGCGTAGCTTTCATGGCCTTGCGAGCTTTTATCGGAGGTTTGTGCAGGATTTCAAAGACTATTGCAAAGACCTTTGACGGAAACAATTAAAGAGAGTGTGGCGTTTCAGTAGGGAGAGGCCCAAGACAAAGCATTTGAGTTGCTAAAGGAAAGGCTAACACATGCGCCTTTGCTAGCATTGCCGAATTTTGCCAAGCTCTTTGAGATCGAGTGTGATGCGTCGGGGGTTGGGATTGGAGCCATATTGATGCAAGAGGGGCAGCCGATCGCTTTCTTCAATGAAAAACTGAGTGGGGCGGCTTTGAACTATCCGATGTACGACAA
The DNA here is from genome assembly GCA_016081115.2 of Rehmannia glutinosa. Classification (NCBI taxonomy): domain Eukaryota; kingdom Viridiplantae; phylum Streptophyta; class Magnoliopsida; order Lamiales; family Orobanchaceae; genus Rehmannia; species Rehmannia glutinosa. Next base: position 82,290,023 of record CM071934.1, read on the forward strand.
TGAGTTGTATGCTTTGGTCTGGGCCTTGAAAACATGGCAGCACTATTTGTGGCCGAAAGAGTTCATAATCCACACCGATTATGAGTCCCTAAAGTACCTCAAGGGGCAGCAAAAGTTGAACAAGTGCCATACACGTTGGCTCGAATTCATCGAGACGTTTCCCTACATTATCCGGTACAAACAAGGTAAGACTAATATTGTAGCAGGCGCACTATCTCAAAGGTACACTCTTATCTCTACTTTAGATGCTAAAATCCTTGGGTTTGAACATATTAAAGAGTTGTACTTGCATGATCTTGATTTTTCTGAGTCGTTTGGTGCATGCGAAAAAGGGGCCGAGGGTAAGATCTATAGGCATGATGGTTTTCTATTTCGGGAGGATAAATTGTGCATTCCTAAATGTTCTTTGAGAGACTTACTAGTGAGAGAATCGCATGGTGGGGGTCTTATGAGACATTTTGGGGTAGCCAAAACTTTAGCAGTCTTGCAAGAGCATTTCTATTGGCCACATATGAAGCGAGATGTTGAGCACATTTGTAGTAGATGTGTTACTTGTAGGCAAGCTAAATCCCGGGTTCAAAACTAGGGACTTTACACACCCCTACCTATTCCGATGACACCATGGGTTGATATTTCTATGGACTTTGTTTTAGGACTCCCGAGAACTAAACATGGGTCCGATTCTATATTTGTTGTCGTAGATCGTTTTTCAAAGATGGCACATTTATTCCATGTCATAAAACTGATAATGCATCTTTGATTGACGATTTGTTCTTTAAAGAGGTTGTGAGGTTACATGGTATGCCTAGAACTATTGTGTCGGATGGGGATTCTAAGTTCTTAAGTTACTTTTGGAAGACCTTGTGGGGAAAGTTGGGAACTAAACTGTTATTTTCTACTACATGTCATCCCCAAACAGACGGTCAATCTGAAGTGGTGAATAGAACTTTATGTATGTTGTTAAGGGCTTTCATTAAAAAGAATATTAAAACTTGGAAAGAGTGTTTACCGCATGTTGAGTTTGCTTATAATCGTGTTGTGCATTCTCAAGTCAAAAGTTTTCACCATTTGAACTTATTTATGGTTTTAATCCGCTAACCCCATTGGATTTATCACCATTACCTGTTTCTGAGCATGTTTACTTAGATGGGTAGAAGAAAGCTGATTTTGTGAAGCAATTACATGAGAAAGCAATGCTCAACATCGAATGACGAACAAAGCAGTACACGGCGCAAGCTAACAAGCATCGCAAGAAGATGGTGTTCGAACTGGGTGATTGGGTTTGGGTACATATGCGGCCCGAACAATTCCTGGCACATCAAAAGTCAAAGCTGTAGCCGTGGGGAGATGGTCCATTCCAAGTGCTCGAGCGAATCAATGACAATGATTACAAAATTGACTGACCGGGCGACTATGGGATTCGTGTTTCTTTCAATGTGGCGGATCTTAGTCCATTTGATGTCAGTTCGGATTTGAGGACAAATCCTTCTCAAGAGGGGGGAATGATGAGAATCCATGGATGAAAGACCCGATAGTTCAAGGAAGTTCAAGGATGCATTCAATGGACTCATTCAAGTCATTCAGAACGAGACTAAGAGTGCATTGCCGAAAGAGGAAGATGATTGGGTCGTCCAGTTGATTAGCGTCGTCAATGGTCCAGAGTCCACCTCAGACTGAGCAAGCGAAGGATGCCAAGAATACAAGCCACTTAGCATCTTGAAGACCTTATAATCAAGTGCTCAATGGTGTTGTATTCGTTTATCGTAGTTAGTTGTAGTTTGATTTTTATTTTGAGTCATGTTAATGTTTTGGAGGCCAAATACACCTTTAAGGCCGCGTCTTGAGTTGTTATTTCGAGTTTAGGACGAGCAGGGGATAAAAATGCTGAAGAAGTCGAAGGGGCGAATGCCGTGGAAAGCACGGCTTGGCCGTGTTTGGAGCCGTCATGGCAAAGTGTTGGCAATTGAGGCGGAGGATTCATGGGAAACACGGCTTAGCCGTGCTTTGGAACACGACCGTGTTCGGAAAATTCTTCGCGAACACGGCCTGGCCGTGATTCCTAGCACAACAAAGTGGGGCCGAATCCGGTGATGTGCGAACACGACCTAGTCAGTGTTTCTTCACACGGCCGTGCTTTTTCCCAAATTTTTGAAATTTTCTGTTTTTTTGTTTCCTTTTCAGTTTTAAGTGGTTTTCTTGGTAGGTTAGGGCTTGGACCCTTTATAAGGGTGAACACTTATTGTTTTTGTTCAGTTATCAATACAATTAATCTTTTACTCTCTAAATTGAATGTTTCTCCAAGTGCTTCAAGATTTACATTTCTTGTTGCAATTATCGACTTATCAGGCAATAATCTATAATTGCTAGAGGCGTCTTCGCATACCGAGGTTCTTACTTTGCTAAGCAATGGGTCGAAGTTTCCACCAATTTAACCGAACTAGTGAAGATCTTGGGTTAACAACATATTGTTGTTGGGTCGTATGCACAATTGTTGCTGCGGTTCACATCATGTTTTCTGTCAATACATTAATTGAAGAAGCAGGAATGCTCAAGGTGGATAGTTTTATTGACCACTAAGATCATTATTTTTATGTAAAACTTGTATTAGTTTGAGAGAATCTATTATGGACATAATTGGCCCAAGAATTCAAGTCGTCGTTTTCTGTCAATACATTATTATTATTGTTATTATCATTATTATTTGAGAAGTGGCAGTTGCTCTTGTTGTGGTGGATTGTGTTGGTGATGATCAATCCATTTATCCAGTAGCTCCGTTTTTTTGTAAATATAAATGTTCTTCCAACTAGTTTGTAATAAAGTATCAGTTTGTAATAAAGTATCAATTTGTAACAAAGTTTATATACAAATTTGGAACATTGATTCTTGAAAGTATCAAAAATTACCTTAAAAGTATCAATAATTGCCTTAAAAGTATATTTTTTATGTCACAGTATTTTAATATTATAACACTCTGAATGTTAGATTTTTGATGATTAAAGTATCAAAAATTATCTTAAAAGTATCATAAATTGACATGAAAGTATCAATTTGTAATAAAGTTTGTGTACAAATTTGTGAACACCGATGCTTGAAAGTATTAGAAATTACCTTAAAAGTATCAAAATTTGCCTTAAAAGTAACAGTCTTATATCGATGTATTTCAACATTGAATAGATGTTATATCACTCTGCATGTTAGATGTTTGATGCTTAAAGTATCAGAAATTGCCTTAAAAGTATAAATAATTGCCTTAAATCAGTTTGTTATAAAGTTTTTGTGTACAAATATGTGAACACTGATGCTTGAAAGTATCAGAAATTATCTTAAAAGTATTAGATTTCACATTAAGAGTATCAGTGTTATGTCACTTTATTTCATCATTGAATATATGTCATATCACCCTGCATGTTAGATCTGTGATGCTTAAAGTATCAGAAATTGACTTAAATGTATCATATATTGCCTTAATAGTATCAATATGTATTTTTTTGTACAAATATGTGAACCTTGATGCTTGAAAGTATTATAAATTGCCTTCAAAGTATCAATAATTGCCTTAAGAGTATCAGTTTGTCATTTTCAAAAATATCCATTTTGTTGTTGAAAAGTATCATATATAATATGAAAAGTATCAATAATTATATGAAAAGTATCATTCAACGATTTAGTAATTTCAAATTATAATGTATGTATCATTCTACAACCTAATTTCTAAAGCGTTATGCATCTTCTCTTATTTACCAAAAACCCCAACCGATGAAATACAATTATGTAAACATGGACAAGGCAAAAAATCTCATTAAACTTGTTTCATGATTGAAACCAACAATTTACATGCTGAGATTTACAAGTACAAAAAAAATAGATAGTTTCACGGTAATTTCCGTCATAAAATTTGTGGTATATAATAATTTAAAAATTTAAAGAATGAATAAAAAAAAAAGTATCACCACTATACCTAAAAACCACTCTATCTCCAAAAGCATATGATCTGGTTATACTCATGTATCACCGCTAACTATTATCCTTGGACCAGAAAGGCGAACCATTATTGTTGTTACAATCCGACGGCCCTGATGAAATTTTCTCCTCACTAATAGCGTGTTTGTTAGTTATAGCTTGATTGTGCATTTGTGAGGGAATAAAAAAGGCCTAGATCTGATCTCCATCGATGGTCTCAGAAATTTGATGGGTGGAGGAAAGAGAAAAGGAATGGGGAGACAGAGAGAAGCGCAACAAATGATTGTAAAATTTCAGATTGTTTTCCTTTTATTTGGTAATAGATCTGGATACTGATTTGGATCTTAGGATCCGTCTTACGATTTAAGATCCGTAAGACGATCTTATAAAAGACCTACTCATATTATATTATTTATTTATTATTATAGAGACTGAGAGCATTTTGTACGGTCTGGTCATGTGAATGGCACACGATTATGTCATTGGTCTTCAGAGCAAATTTTGTCTTCTACTTCCGAGAGGATTCTACAAGGGATCCTGGAAGGCAACTATAAAAAGATGAATTAACCCTAAAGTCAGATATAACATAATTGGGAGAAAATAATACACATTAGAGAGAAAGAAACAACACAAGTCTTCTATCAACCACAAAGGCACAAAGGTCCGAGATTGTGAAGACGGATTCATCTACTCAAGATGTTCGAGATTGTGAAGACGGATCCATCTACTCAAAAGATTTCCTTATCATAGTGTAGGGCTTTTGTTTCGTTCTAAATTCCATGTTTAACTCTTTGTTTTCAAGTTTGTCTATGAACTTGTGAATAGGTATGTTAGGCTTGATCCTTTTGATATTAAGACATGATCGAGACTGTGGATTCATATTAGTTGTACTTTGATTGTTTCATCGTAATTAGTTTTTTTCTATCTATTTGTGAATTCGTGTGCTTATTTCTAGTAGATTATCTGGCCAATAATTTGCATGCTTAATTTGTTAGTTCGTAATTTGGAAGATAAGATCTAACATTAGATAAACAAATTCATAAAATAAATGGGTCTAGAGTCGGGAGGCTTAAAAGGTTTGTGGGGGTTTATTTAATTATCTATATTTTTGTAGTTGATATTAATTATTGAGTAGGGATACTAGCAGTTCATATTGATCTACGATTTTTTTGCTTCGGGAGAGGGAATAAACTACTTTAGGAATTAAACTGATAGATACACGGAAATTGGTTTTGATGAAAAATTAATTGGAAATAATATTGATGAAGCATGTTAATATCATAGTCCTAAGATTGCTCTGTGATTTTTGGAATCTTGTGAAGTTTGGTGAATTATAATGCTTTGACGATTTTAGTTTAATAATTTTAGGATTAATTAGACACAATTCTTGTGTTTTTAGTAGCTTTGATAAAATTAATGGAGTGCTAGAATTGTTATATGTTATGTGTTTGAAATTAATTCCTGTGGAATACGACCTTGTGCTAGAATGACATCTTCAAATTATTCATCTTTATTGTATCACAAACTTGCAAGAATTACGCCAGATGTGCATTTGGATCTTCCACTGCACTCCTCCAAACTGATTCTGCGACACTATCTGAATCAATGACGGTTTCAATTCAAAGTTGTTTGCTTTAATTGGCTGGCATGCAACTCCATCATATCTGAGATTAGCTTCTGGTTGAAAGTAATCTCTTACCGGTGTATCTACTTCTAAGTTTTATCCATACACATTAACTAGTGGTATGAACAGACGATCCTCATTATTCCCGTTATTCCTATTGTTAGCATGTTTTACTTCTTTTGCCATTGCTTTCAACTGCCTTCTCTTTTTGTTTCTTAATTGTTGAGCGGTTCTTTCTATCTCTAAATCGATGTGTTTTAACTCAACTACTGATGAACACATGATCATACACTGAATGCACTAAACAAGAACAATATAAATATTTATAATAGTTTTTGCTCCAACTAAGATTGAATTACTTATCACTAGATTTATGTTAAATTTTTAAATCTCCGATAACGACGCCAAAAACTTGATCGCTAAAATATTTTATGCAAAACTGCAAGTGTATGGTGTAGTTTACAGACAATGGCAAGCAATGGAGTAATTCTCAGGTATTGACTCGAAGCACATAAAGTACATCAACTATCGTACTCTAATTTTATTAAAATATTCGTGAAACAAGATGAATTCATAATTACTTCTAATATTGCTAATTATAATATCTAATTACTTAAAATTATCAAACTTCACGAAATATAATCAATCACAAAAACAAGCATAGGACTATGATCTCGACATGTTTCAGCAATATTAATTCCAATTTGCATTTCACAATAACCAGTTTTTGTTGGGAAATTATTGTGTAGATTTTGATGAATGCCATGTAAAACTTAGATTAGAATGTTGGCACCCCATTTTCCTTGTAATTCTCATTGTAATAGATAGGGCTAATCAAGTTAGCTATGCCTGGGAATACATGAAGTCAACTGAAGAAGTGAAGTGAAGACTCCGCTGTGGAACAACTGAGTATGGCCAAGATAGAAGATCAAGGACTCGACTGAAGACATAACAGCTGAGAGACAACTGTGTGAAGAGTCAGTTAAGTCAATTTGAGGAGCCAAGTCACAAGTTGAAAGTGACAGATGAGTCTTCAAATGATTGGAGCAGACTCAAGTCACCTGGGGAAAAAGACAGCTGCAAAGAGGACTTAACTGAAAAGAATCCGTTGCACAGAAGTTAAGAACATTACTTAAATAAGTAATACACCCATGATGTCATGTCTTAAAGTGCTCAGTCCCAGAAGCGTGCAAAAGGAATGAACCAATGGGAAGCACTGCACCTAGTGTTAGAACCTCGAAAAGTGAACATTCATTCAATACGAGGAAAGGTCTACATCTCAAGAATAAAGACCAAGAAAAGACAAGCCAACGAACACAAGTGACTTTTGAAAATCAGCCTATCTCTTCAACGGGAAGATTTTTGAAAGTTCACTATAAAAGGCTGAGGAATTTCTTTGAGAAAGGGTTACCTGAACTACGAACATGCAAGCATTATTCAAACTCTAACCTGCAAAATATTCTCAAGATATTCAAGCAAAAATCCTCAAGCCTAAATCTCGAAGGACATCAATCCAACACACACCTGTGAATAACTTCAAAGTGTTGAAGAGGAAATTTTCTGAAGAATCAAAGGGGTCTACATTCCAAGGAGGATTGTAGAAAGGTTCAAGGTCAAACCAATCTCAAGTTATTGGAGGGCTTCGTGATCAAATCCAAGAAGCTTGAGAAAGTGAGCTGAAATAGCAAGGCAACTGCCCTGTGAAGAAGCTGAGTCGGACGATAAGCCAACTGTGTGATCAAGGCATCTCCAGACTGAGTCCAAGGAGCAAGTCACCTGTGTGATCAAGACTTGTCTCTAGACTGATAACCACTTTTTGAAATGATCATTACTTAGTGGATTCCTCCAGGAGTTGGAGAAGAGAGGATTAGAAGAATTACCCCATCTTCGAACCTCTATAAAATTTACTTGTGTCATTTACATTTTAGCATATTTACATTTCTGCATATTTATCTCATATCTGCTGATAATTTGCTATCCAAATGATAGATAACTAAGTACTAAGATCAAGTGTTAAAACAAAGTTAAATCAAATTCAAGGGTGTTAAGTCTTCCGCTGAAAAACTCATAACAACCAAATTAAAGTTTAGACTAAACAGTTGAGTTATTCTATCAACAACTCTATCGAGTCTGTTGTATGACTAACTCTGATGATTAACTAACTTAGCTGTCCCTCAAGGACATTGCTGTGTAATTAACTCTGTAATATTTTAAAAGGACTAAAATCGAAAAGTTGGTAAGGTTTATTCAACCCCCCATTTCTAAACCTTACTCTCACCCCTTGGGACCTACAAGTGGTATTAGAGCAGTTGGTTCATTGAGCCTTCCGCACTGGTTACTGAACTAGTTCTCCATCTTTCAAAGATTTTTTTAACATTTGTTCTTTCAAAACTCTTTCTATTCAGCTAAGTTATTATCATGGAAGCAAATTTGACACACATTCCTATGTTCACTATTGAGGAGTTTGATGACTGGAAAATTCATATGCAGGCTCATCTATCTGCTTTACATGATGAAATGTGGATAGTGATAGAGGATTTACCACTACAAATATTGAAAGTGAACACAACCGCAAGGAGAGCAACTGCAACTAAAGGAGAAGAAGTTGTGGCTGAGGCAAGACCAACCTTAGTTGAAAAACCAAGGACTGAATGGACGAATAATGATAGAAAGAGATACAACTTGGACAATGTGGCCAAGGATATTCTCTACAAGACCTTGGACAAATTAATGTTCAATAAAGTCAAGTCGTGCAAAATAGCTAAAGAAATCTGGGATAAACTGACTTTGGTTTGTGAATGATCTGAGCAAATTAAAGAAAATAAATTGTCTGTTGCTGTACATAAATTTGAATATTTTAAAATGTTTGCAGAAACGTTGGATCGATTGGATGCTAGATTCACCAAATAACAAACGAGCTATCAAAGACTTGGAAAAGAATATACACAAAAAGGAATTGTATGAAGATTTGGAGAAGCCTCCCGGGTGAATGGGAAATGAAGATCATGGCTCTTTTATTCAATGGAACTATCAAAAACATCCAATCATGAGCTATTTTAAGACCTCAAAGCTTATGAGTTTGAGCTGAGAAGAAAGGATTAAGAGGAGACAGTTGTACCCAAAACAGCTGCACTTATAGTCAATGATGGAAAGAAAGCTGAAGTCAAGGAAGTTATAGACCAGGAGGAAATAGCCCCGATGGTTAAAAGATTCAACAGGTTCTTTAATAAGAACTACAAGAAAAATAAGGGTGAAACCTCCAGGAGACATTCAGCTCTCTCCAAGTCAATGGAAGATAGGACACCCAAGAGAGTCGAGCATCAAAAGGTTGAATATCGAGAGCCGATAATTCAAGGATCAAAGAAATGACCAAAGAGCCGAGAACCCGTGTTGAACCGCAAAACCAGGACACTTTGCTATTGATTGCCCATATCCAGTAGTTAATAAATACAGGGAAGAAGAAAGAAAATTCTTCAGAGAAAGAAGACAGGAAAAGAAAAGAGCTATGTTAGTTTCTTGAGACAGACAATGAGACATCCAAATCGAAGGAAAGAGATTCGAGAGTAGTGAAGCGACTACTCAATCAATTGTGAAAAAGAAGCTTTGATTTGTGTAATGGCTAAAGAACAAGATCAACCCGACAAGGAAGATGAGGTACATTCTAACTCATCTCATTCGATTCTAGTGATAGTGATTGTGATACACACACTCATCACCCACTAATCTTTATGATTCATTAGGCAAAATGATGAAAGATTTTGAGCACATTAAATCCTCACACACATTATTAAATGAGGAAAATAACCAGCTCAAAAGCTAAAACTCACAAAATTACTAAGGAGCCGAGTACTTGACATAGCCGATGAGAACAAAGAGTTGAAGGTCGAGAATGCTAAACTAATAAAGCAGAGATAGCTACTATAGAAAAGAGGGAAAATGATCTCAAAAATGTGATTGCATCATTTACAAAGGCATCTAAATAATTGGATGACCTTATTATGAGCCAAAAAGAGTATGGAGATAAGACAGGCATAGGATTCAATTCCTTTCTGCACAGTCAAGCTCCTAGAGTGATTTTGGAAAAAGGATCTTCAAGTAATGAAGCATCTCAAAAATCCAAGACACCAAATACTGCACCCACATTCACTCCAAAGCACAATCACAAACAAACTTGCCTTGGATATAAAGGAAAAGAAAAACAGCCAGTTGAGTATGCTGAGAGGACAACTGAGAAGAAATCCAACAGAGTTCCTCAGCAAACTCCAAATAGAAAGTACTCTGTGAAAAATAAACGGAGCTACCAAAAACCCCAGAAGTCTTATCAAAAAAACACACATGATGGGAATGGTAGAAATTATCCAAGCCAAGCTGATTGGAATAATGTGAAATATCAGAAAAGACCTATGGAATACAAGCCTAAATGGCAAAGACCTAGACCCCAACAAAGGTCATTCCAAAGGCAAAAGAGCTATCATCAGCATACATATGCACCGAGGCACTACACTCAGAAATATCACAACTACCCAAAGAAGGTAATTGCTAAAACACACACACAGGCATACAGACAAAAGAGACAGATGTATGTACCTAAAGCTCCTAAGCAATTTGCCAAAGTGAGTTATGATTATGGAACTGATAGATGGCAACCTCTTAGAGTCAAATCATTTGACTATAGGTTGGTTGGATCATCTTACACTAACCCCTCGGGACCTGTGCAAGTATGGGTACCTAAAAACTAATTTCCTTGATTATAGGTTCAATGAACAGCTGAGTGCCAAGGAACCTGGTACATGGATAGTGGCTGTTCCAGACATATGACAGGAAACAAGAAAAATCTAACTAAATTCAAGGAAATCAGAGGTGCAAAAGTCATATTTGGAGGAAATGAAGCTCCTGGGGAAATCAAAGGCACATGATCCATCAAGAAAAATGGATTGAAAATTACAGATGTTGCTTATGTTGAGGGACTCAACTTCCATTTGCTTAGCATAAGTCAACTCTGTGATAACGGCTACAATGTTAGATTCAATATGGGAGTGTGCCAAATTAAAGACGTTGAATCTAATAAAATAGTGCTACAAGGATCAAGGAAGAAAAATATGTATGTGGTAGATTGGTCTACAACCGAATCAAGTTGGTTGTGGCACAAAAAACTGAGTCATCTGAACTTCAAGACAATCAACAAGCTTGCAAGGAGTCATCTTGTGGAAGTATTGCCAGACTCGGTATACAAGAAAGAAAGTGTATGTGATGCATGCCAGATGGGAAAGCAGATCAAATCTTCATTAAAGGAGAAGCCTAGTCCTTCATCAACAAGAATATTGCATTTGTTGCACATGGATCTATTTGGTCCTGTTGAACCAGCCAACATAAGTGGAAAGAAATACACTTTAGTGGTGGTGGATGATTATTCAAGATATACATGGACAATCTTTAGGTGCAAAAAGAAGGAAACCTTGCAAAGGTTACCACAACTGATGAAAAGAATTCAAAATGAAAACAGTCAAACCATTATAAAGATAAGATCTGATAGAGGAACTGAGTTTGTCAATGGGATAATTACTCGATTGTGTTGATAATGGTATTGCTCATGAATTATCTACAGCAAAGAACTCCACAAATGAAATGGCGTAGATGAAAGAAGGAACATAACTCTCAAGGAAGCCGCAAGGACCATGTTAGTAAAGGAGACCGCCTAAGTGATTTTGGGGTCAAGCCATCAACACCGCATGCTATACTCAAAATAGATGCTTGATAAATAGACAACTGACAAAGACTCCATATGAAATCTGGGGCAGGAGAAAGCCAAATATCGGGTACTTGAAATATTTGGATGTAAATGCTTCATCCATAACAATGGCAAGGACAACTTGAAAGCTTTCGATGCCAAAGCTGATGAAGGTAACGTTTTTGGGATACTCAGCTGAAAGCAAAGCCTATAGAGTGCTAAATAAGAGGACAATGTTCACAGAAGAATCTATTAATGTGGTTTTTGATGAGCCTAATGTGAATGAAGAAGACATTGAAGAGTTAGCTGATAAGTTGAATAAGCCATTTATGCAGAAGAGTCCCTATATTGAAGCTGAAACAAGAGAAATCAATCCGATGAAGATGAGATAATCAATCTCAAAGACACTGAAAGTCTCAATTGAATGATGATGAAAGAGTCTGCTCAAGACAACACAATCATGCAGACAAATGACCCAGCTAATTTGCTCCAACCTGATGTGAGATGGCTGAGAGACCATCAACCAGAGCTAGTCATTGGAAATGTTAGAGATGGTGAAAGAACCAGATCCAGAGCTCAGCAAGAAGCAATGTTCACTTGCTTTATTTCCCAAATCGAACCAAAAGATGTGTCTCAAGCCTTGGATGACACACATTGGATTCAGGCCATGCAAGAAGAGCTGAATCAATTTGAAAGAAATAATGTATGAGAATTGGTGCAAAGGCCAACACATCAAAATTTTATTGGCACAAAATGGGTTTTTAGGAATAAAATGAATGAGGAAGGTTCTGTGGTAAGAAACAAAGCAAGATTGGTAGTCAAAGGGTGTTGCCAAGAAGAGGGAATAGATTTTGATGAAACATTTGCTCATGTTACAAGATTAGAAGCAATAAGGATGTTTCATGCCTATGCTGCACACAAGAACTTCGTTGTATATCAAATGGATGTGAAAAGTGCATTCCTAAATGGACTATTAGAAGAAGAAGTCTATGTTGAGCAACCTCCAGGATTTGAGCAGAAGACTCTTGGAGATAAGGTGTACAAGCTCAAGAAAGCTCTATATGGACTGAAGCAGGCACCAAGAGCATGGTATGACACATTATGTCAATTTCTAACTGGTAATGTATTTACCAAAGGAAAAGTGGACAGAACACTTTAAAATTCAAGATGGAGAAAGTATACTGCTCGTTCAGATATATGTGGATGATATCATTTTTGGATCCACAAATAAAGAGCTGTGTGATAAGTTCTCAAAACTCATGCAAGACAAATTTGAAATGAGCATGATGGGAGAGCTGACTTTCTTCCTAGGACTTCAAGTTAAGCAGCTGAAGGATGGAAACTTCATAAGTCAAACAAAATACACCAGAGATTTAATGAAGAAGTTTGGTATGAAAGAGAAGTCTTCTGTAAAAATACCAATGAATACATCAGTCAAGATTGACATGGATGTAGATGGCAAGCCTGTAGATCAAACAAGATACAGAGTACTTATTGGGTCATTGCTCTACTTAACAGCAAGCAGGCCATACATCACCTTTGTAGTAGGTGTATGTGCAAGATTCCAATCTGCACCTAAAGAAAGCCATATGACTGCAACTAAGAGAATCCTAAGGTATTTGAAGGGATGCCAAGGTGTTGGATTATAGTATCCAAAGGAAGGTGGATTCAAGCTTATTGGTTATTCAGACTCTAACTATGCTGGATGTAGAGTTGACAGGAAAAGTACTTCAGGTACCTGGTCAAATGCTTGGAAACAGATTGATTTCATGGTTTAGCAAGAAGCAAAACTCAATAGCAACATCCACAAATGCAAGAGTACATAGTCATGGGGTAGTCATAGTGTTGCCCAAGTCTTATGGATGAGACAAAGAATGAGAGATTATTAAGTTGAAGAAAAAGAATTCCAATTATGTGTGATAACACAAGTGCTAATGCACGCATAACTCGTAATCCTATGTTGAATTCAAGAACAAAGCACATTGATGTCGATATCATTTTATAAGAGATCATGTTGAAAAGAAAGACATCACTCGAATATATCTCAATTGATAAACAAGAGGCGATATATTCACAAAGCCCCTATGTGAATCAAGGTTTGAAGAGATCAAGCATGAGCTAGGGTTAATTGAGCTGAGTTGATACTCGAAGACTTAGTCGAAGAGATGGAAGATGAAAAAGTGAGAATAATACAAGTTTTGACATCGCTTAAGTGAAATAGCTACATCGGAAATTAGTCAGACGAGTTAGGTGACAACAGTCGCTTAATGAAAGAAGAGAAGTTGAGTTAAGTCACTTTTGACATTAGCTGAGTCATTTAATAGCTAAGTGACAAAAACGCAATCATTTTTAATGAGCGGAATGTTTTTAAGGATGACATCAGCAGAATAATGATAGGTACATTCAAAAGTCGACAAAGAAGCATATGATTGGATATAAATGTCACCGCATTAAACACGAGGAATTAAATGGGGTTCGGCGTGCTAAATCTAAGCCGTGGATCTCGATCAAAATTCAAAATCGAAAAACACGTCTTTTTCATAACCCTTATATACTCATTTTCCTTCGCTTTTCTCACACACTCAAAACTGTTCACATTCAAAGCAAAAGAAAAGCAAGTTCATCTCTGCCGCAAACCCTACCAGTCATCAAGTAAATCTATCAAGTCTTAATCGGTAAAATTCTCTAAAAATGGCAAAAAACTCGATTTTGTTGAGTTATCAAGCAAATCCACTCTGGATCGACTGTGGATTTCGAAAGGAATGATAAAGCAGGGTTTCGATGAAACCCTAGTGAAAAAGATAGCTGATATGCTGGAAAAGTCCGGTCTCAGGCCTTTTCTAATGATGGAATACTCGCTGACCTACGCTGAAGAGCTGGCGCAGTTCTACGTAAATGCAGAGGTGTAGGACGAAGGTATCAATTCCTCCGTCCACCGTAAGGACATCTTGATTACTGCTAAGGACCTTGCGGAGCACTGCTTATTTCCATCGGAGGGCATGATGGAGAAGAAATTGCCAACTTGGCTGCTGCATGGAAAGAAGTAGCCAAACTGGATTGTGCTGCAAAAGTAATCTGCACAGCTGATAAGAAGCTGCTGAAGGACGACTATAACAAGCTGATGGGTGTCGTTGCAAAGTGTGTAGATATGAAATTTGGCAGCTTCAATCAGCTGTCAAAGACAAAGTTGATCGTCATGGCTGCGATCATGGAAGAAAAGAAAGTCAACTGGGCTGAGTTCGTGTACAACAGACTCTGCCAGAATGTTGGGAAAAAATCGTACAAGGAAGATGGATCCTTTGGAGGATCACTCGGATATGGCCTAGTCATTGGCCATCTGTTGGAAGTGAAGGGCATTCCCATTCAACATGGAAAGCCCTTCCATGTAAACAAGAAGATGTTCAGGGCCAATCTTTCCGGAGCCCAGAAGAGAGCCCATGCTAAGAGGGCGGATACAAGTGAGGGGGAATCAGCTGAACCCGAGGACACAAATGTCTCCTCCCCTCCCAAGAAGAGAGTTGCCCCTGTAGCTGCTAAGAAAAAAGCTGCCCCTGCAGCAAAAAAAACGGACGCTCCTGTCCCTGCAGCCGAGTCACTTGCCCGAGCAGCCGTGTCTCCTGCCCCCGCAGCCGAGGCGGAGAAGGAAGCCCAAATACCTTCTCCAGCCATAAGAAAGAAGAGGACTGCCAAGCCTAGAAAGGTAGATCCATCCAAGAAAGATGCTCCGACACCTGCTGCCAAGGAACCTAAAGAAGAGGAATCCGAACCAGAAATCCCTCTGGTGAGAACCAAGAGAAGAAGAAGAATCTCCAAGCTTTCAGAGCTTGAGAAGACAGCTGAGTCTGCCACTCAGCTGGAGAAAACTTCTGAGACTGCCGAGGAAGTGCAGTCTCCTGAAATAATCGATGAAACCGCCAATGTTTATAGAAGAAGCAGCTGAGACAACTGAATCTCCTGCTGAAAGGGTTGTCTCTCCACCTGCCACAGATGCTGCTGAAGGCGAAGAGCAGCAGAGTATGCTACCTTCCATCCTTGAAACAAAAGGATATGAAGAGGATGAAGATGATGATGTGATTGTGGTTTCTCCAGTGTATCTAGACATTCAACGTCGTCTACAAGAATAGAGGGCATGGAAGCTGAGTCACTCAAGGGTGCAGTTTGAACACCCTGAGTTCATTGAAGAAAAGGAGGAGCTATTCAAGTTCCTTGAGGTCGATACTGTACTTCAGGCTCTAGATGAGGAAAATTGCCTGAATATCCTCCACATCTGCAAGGAGAAAGAAAAAGCCAGAGCAGTTAAGGAAGCAAAAGAGCATAAGAAAGCCAGTATATGTACCCTCACTGGAACTCTGGAACATACGCATCCTCATTTAGATGTGTTGTCAGATACTGATGAAGACATGGATCCCATTGCTGCACAAGAAGAGGTAGAGATGCAACAAGCCTTAAATGAATACATGATGATGCACGAACAACGCATGATTGAAAGACCAGGAGAGTCCTCAAAATCTCTCCTGGAGATTGATCTGTTGGGAGTAGTGCAGCACATTGCCACAGTTATTGCTGCAACTACATCCCCAGTACACTCAGAAGAAGGGTCCAAGGGACTTGGTGATGAGACTGGGAATTTGGGCACCCAAGTTGAGCCAACCCCTACTAAAGGTGTGTTACCACCTGCCCCCACGACTGAGTACTCAACGGAAGCAGCCGAGAGTCTGGAGAAGAGTGACCCCATCGATCACTCGCCTTGTATGCCACCGAGGGGGGAAACTCATTCCACTACAGCAAGGTCTGAGGATGCTGCAGATGACTCCACATTGCAGAAAGAAGGTGAAGTTGAAAAGGAAAAAGAACCACAACAGACTGACATCGACAAAGCTCGGACAGATGCGTCTATCCCAAATGTGTCAATCGCTCCGCATGTTGAGGACACCGCTATTGCGCCGAGAGGTAAAGGATGGAAATGCCCCGAGTTAACACTGGCACCGAAAGTGCAATCCAAGGGGTTGAGACTCCGTCGGATGCCACATTCCAAGACCCTAAGACAATTGCGTCGGTTGAAGGGATTGTAGAAGACTTCGCTGCAGTTGAGACTGCTGGAGTTGTTGAAGGTCTAAGGGAAGTTGAGACTTCCCTGGGTAAAACTCAAGAAGTTAAGAGCATCCCTCCTATCATCATTGCCAATCAAAAGTAGATTAGTGCTCTTCATGATTCCCGGACAAACCCGATATATCCTTTC
Organism: Rehmannia glutinosa; assembly: GCA_016081115.2. Classification (NCBI taxonomy): domain Eukaryota; kingdom Viridiplantae; phylum Streptophyta; class Magnoliopsida; order Lamiales; family Orobanchaceae; genus Rehmannia; species Rehmannia glutinosa. The sequence goes on from CM071934.1 coordinate 82,306,574, forward strand.
TGGGATCTGAAGAAAAAGTTGAGTCCACTCCTGTTGCTAATCAAAAGGACTTAGCTGAGGATGTTCTACTACAGACGAGTCAGTCAACTTTTAAAGCTGCTCGTCAAACGTTTAATTTTGATGATGAACAAAGCCCAAAGGCTTCATCATCCTCCGATGACGCTGATGGTGCAGCTGAGGATAAGGAAATTCATTTAGCAAAATATACTGAGGCCGAAGAAGTTGTTAAGACAGCTGAGGCTCAGTCAGCTGGCCAATCCACTCAACAAGGCCTAGCTGAGACCGAGTCATCTCGCAGCTCCCAAAGCTGCAGCAGATCGACTCAACTCAAGGATCATCAAAGGCACTTACAACTCGTACAATCGATCCCATATGTGCGAGATGATGCATTTGAGGAAACATTCCCTTTCTCAATTGAGCGCCCGACCTTGAAGAAGAGACAACTCAAGAGCAAGCGGCGACGCTCAACATCCGAAAGCAGATCCAAAGAATTCCCACCGACTCCATTGTTCCAAAGCAGACTTTGATTTTGATGTCGCATGGCCGCCACCAATCCAAAGTGATAGCCGAGATCCGTGAAGTCTTCAAGAAAATCAGAGAGAGATTGAGAAGATCGAACGGCACCAGGCCTCACTAGATATGCGTCTAGACAATAGAGTTGCCACCCTCACATCAGACTTACGAGGGATTGTGGTACGGATTAGGGAATGGTGTCAACAGCAGAGTACGATGCGATACGAACAAGTCTGATATTTCAAGGCATTGTACAACAAGATGTTGGTTTGGAGTGCTGATAATGCTGACATGAAGCAGAGGATGCAGGCCAATATTGACAGAACGCATGCCTCTCACACAACTGAAATGGAGTTGCTGCGTGAATTTCAACGAAAAGAACTTCTGCGTGTTGAAGAAAACATGGAAGCTAAGTTCAGCCTTCTCATGGCTGAAATGAAACTAGTGGCAACTGAATAAAAAGCCACTCGCTCAGAATTTCTAGCAGCATACGCCGCAGCAAACTCCAAGCAGAACTCAGCTCTCAGCCGACTGGATTTCATGCTCGTTGGGATGTTTCCAGGGGTTCCTCTCTCCTTCGATGATGCCAAAAAGGGGGAAGAGGAATACCTGAGGAAGTTGAAGGAAGAAACAGCTGCTGAGAAGAAGAAGGAGAAGGGAAAAGCTGTTGAGGGGGAAAGGTCAAAGGATGTGACCTTAATGATTGCTGAAACCCCTTAGCAAGGTCATGTCACAACATCGATAATCAGCAAACTTCCAGTGACTCTGCCGCTCCAACACTCTGTTGTGCCTATGTCTGAGAAGAGAAAAATTGTTGAAGCAGGGATGAAGGAGGTTGAAAGAAAGACGGATGCCCGTGTTCTAGAAGTACTGAAAATTTACGGTGGCATTCCGGCAGGAAAGGACACAAATGCCATTCCAGATGACGGAGATGAGCCAATATCCGTTGAAGAATTTAAAATGCTCGAATCCGAAGGTTACTTCAAGAACATGTCTATAGCCCAAGCCTGGGATTTATACTTTTAGAAAGTGGTCCGAAGTCAGCGAAGAAGGCGATAGGGCGCAGACTACCACAGCACCATTCATCCGTAAGAAAAAGACTCGAAAGACAATATACGCCCAGAAGAGGAGGAAGAAGTGGTGGAGGAAGAGGGTTTCAACCTAGACCTCTAACCAAAAACATTGAATATGTAGATCCAAGCAAGAAGGGAAGGATCTACTGGGCTGGGTATGATGAAGTAGAAAATCGGGAAGTGGCTAGGAAGAATGTTGAATACGTGAAAAGAATCGAGGAGGAATATAAAAGACAAGATCAGCTGTGGGAAGAAATGCAAGAAAGGAAGCGAAGAGATGATGCTGCAAAGAGAGCATATGGAAAGAAGAAAGCAGCTGAAGATGAAAAGAAAAAAAAAGAGAGCTGATGATGACAGAGCTGAAGAGGAAAGAAGGAGGAAGCGAAGGCGATGAAGTGTTGCTACTAACCCCTTCGTATACTTTACTTTTGTAAATACATGTATGTGTAAGTCACCTATACATTCAATAAAATGTCTTTGTATTCTCTCTCTATTTGTATCTTAGCACAGATGCTTGAAGTTTGCTTGTATATGATTATGCTCTGATACACCTTGGAAACAACTGTGTAAAGGACAAGAATGTTATGATCAATAAAATGATTGATTCTACGCATACATTCTTTGCTACTGCATTGTCTGTATGTATCTTTGTTGTTTACATATTGTTTAATGCTTTTAAGTTTTGGCATCATCAAAAAGGGGGAAATTGTTGGGAAATTATTGTGTAGATTTTGATGAATGCCATGTAAAACTTAGATTAGAATGTTGGCACCCCATTTTCCTTGTAATTCTTATTGTAATAGATAGGGCTAATCGAGCTGAGTGAAGTCAGCTATGCGTGGGAATACAAGAAGTCAACTGAAGAAGTGAAGTGAAGACTCCACTATGGAACAACTAAGTATGGCCAAGATAGAGCTAAGTATGGCCAAGATAGAAGATCAAGGACTCGACTGAAGACGTAACAGCTGAGGGACATCTATGTAAAGAGTTAGTTAAGTCAACTTGAGGAGCCAAGTCACAAGTTGAAAGTGACAGATGAGTCTTCAAATGATTGGAGCAGACAAGTCACCTGGGGAAAAAGACAGCTGCAAAGAGGAGTTAACTTAAAAGAATCCGTTGCACAGAAGTCAAGAACATTACTTAAATAAGTAATACACCCATGCTGCCGTGTCTTAAAGTGCTCAGTCCCAGAAGCGTGCAAAAGGAATGAACCAATGGGAAGCACTGCACCTCGTGTCAGAACCTAAAAAGCTGAACATTCATTCAATACGAGGAAAGGTCTACATCTCAAGAATGAAGACCAAGAAAAGATAAGCCAACGAACACAAGTGACTTTTGAAAATCAGCCTATCTCTTCAACGGACAAATTTTTGAAAGTTCACTATAAAAGGGTGAGGAATTTTTTTGAGGAAGGGTTACCTGAACCATGAACATGCAAGCATTATTCAAACTCTAACCTGCAAAATAATCTCAAGATATTCAAGCAAAAATCCTCAAGCCTAAATCTTGAAGGACTTCAATCCAACACACACCTGTGAAAGAAAGATAACTTCAAACTGTTGAAGAGGAAATTTTCTGAAGAATCAAAGGGGTCTACATTCCAAGGAGGATTGTAGAAAGGTTCAAGGTCGAACCAATCTCAAGTTATTGGAGGGCTTCGTGATCAAATCCAAGAAGCTTGAGAAAGTGAGTAAATAGCAAGCGCAATTGCCCCGTGAAGAAGCTGAGTCAGACGATAAGCCAGCTGTGTGATCAAGGCATCTCCAGACTGAGTCCAAGGAGCAAGTCAGCTGTGTGATCAAGACTTGTCTCTAGACTGATAACCACTTTGTGAACTGATCATTACTTAGTGGATTCCTCCAGGAGTTGGAGAAGAGAGGATTAGAAGAATTACCCCATCTTCGAACCTCTATAAAATTTACTTGTGTCATTAACATTTCAGCATATTTATATTTCTGCATATTTATCTCATATCTGCTGATAATTTGCTATCCAACTGATAGATAACTAAGTGCTAAGATCAAGTGTTAAAAAAAAGCTAAATCAAATTCAAGGGTGTTAAGTCTTCCGCTGAAAAACTCATCACAACCAAGTTACAGTTTAGACTAAACAACTGAGTTATTCTATCAACAGCTCTATCGAGTCTGTTGTGTGGCTAACTCTGCTGATTAACTAACTTAGATGTCCCTTAAGGACATTGTTGTGTAATTAACTCTGTAATATTTTAAAAGGACTAAAATCTAAAAGTTGGTAAGGTTTATTCAACCCCCTCTTCTAAACCTTACTCTCACCCCTTGGGACCTATAGTTTTCGTATATCAATGTGTTTCCCTATATCAATGTGTTTAATTCCAACAGAGAGAAAAGAGAAGCAAAGATACGAAACCTTTCGACGAGGGTTTTCTCTAAATTTATCGGACGACTTAATGACTCCTCCGTTTAGTCTATAAGCTTATTTGAACTTACATGTTTTATGAAACTCTTGATGATTTGTTTGAAAGCATAATATGTGTTACTTGTCATTGTGTATCTATTATTCGATATTACTATGCTCTTGTGCAAGATGTCTTGTTATGATTTTGCAGGAATTTTTTGTATTTCGCAACAAGCTTGATAACCAAGGCAAGGTTAGTAGCTCAAAGGTATTGTCAAAAAGAAGGTATTGATTTTGATGTAACATTTGCACCCATAACATGTTTTTGAAGCTATTCGCATCTTACTTGCATATTCTTGTTTTAAGAAAATTTCAAGCTTTACCAAATGGATGTTAAATCCACTTTTCTAAATGGTTTTATTCAAGAAGTCTATGTAAAACAACCAGGGTTTGAAAAATTTCTTAGGCCAAATGATTTTTATAAAAGGTTTTGTATGTTTAAAACAAGCACCCCGTGTATGGTATGATAGACTTAGCTATTTTTTGTGCAAAATGATTTTACAAGAGGTAAATTGATCGACTCTCTTTGTTTTTCGAAAAAGGACAAGATTGCTTACTTGTACAAATTTAAGTTGATTTGGTGCTACTAATGAATCTTTGTGCAAGATACTTTTTCTAAGTTGATGCAAGGTGAACTTGAGATGAGCATAATGAGGGAGCTCATATTTCTTCATTGGAATTCAAGTTAAACAATGCCAAGAAGGTGGTTATATTTCAAATTTCAAATTATACAATAGAACCTTTGAAGAAGTTAGCCATTGAAGAAGGAAGAACCATCTCAACCTCTATGGCTACCAATATAAAATTGACAAAGGTTGAGGAAGGCATATTGACAAACATATTCGAGGTATGTTCATTAAATTTTCTTATTCCCATAGACTCGATATTTTTTATGCCTTATGTCTATATGCTCGACTTAAAAAAAAATCCCAACGAATCTCATTAAAGTGCCGTTAAATGAAATTTTCAAATATTTGAAAGGCACTTCTTCTTATGGCTTGTATATCCAAAATTTTAAAACATTCATATTTTTCGGGATAACAAGTCCGGTGATTATAATTTCTGAAAATATGGTTCGTCATAATCGAACTAAACATATTGAGATTCGATATCTTTTTCTAAGGGATTGTGTTTCTAAAAACGAAAATTTGAGATGTGTTTAATTTTGTCTCAAGGATAACTCGTGGACATTTGTCTTCAACCATTTACCACCGAGTCTTTTACCTCATTTCGAGCTTGATTATGACATAATGTATATTGAATGAGGTCTATGTTTGCATTTTGCACGTTTTTAAAACTTAGGGCGAAAGATCGGATTTTTGGTTCAAACTTCGAATTTTTAAAATAGATCAAACTAAAATGCCAGTGAGGCCGAGGTCTCCTCGCTCCGACCACCGTCGCCCTCACTGACCTACGCGCCCGAGTGAAATCTTGGATAAAATTGTCTCTCTTTCTTATACTTAGCCATTTTGGTTTATTTCACACTATTTTCGCCCCTTTGCAATTTTCACACACAATTCACATCAAATGAGTTTTGTTACATAAATTACATATTTTGGGGATTATCTTGCTTGTTTATCATCATTGGTACTCATCCACACCGATTAAATGGTAAGAATTTAATCTTTTTATCTCAATCAAGTTGAACCCTTGAGAAAATGCTTCTACTTGATATATTGATGTAATTATTATATAATTGTGTTGTGAATGATGATTGTTGTTGGATTATATTTGTAAAATTGCTTTTGATGATGAAATAACTTGGCTTGATTACATGTACAAAGGCTATATATATATCTTCTTCAATTATTGACGCCCGCCAAGTGTTCAATAAAATATTTCAATGAAAAATTCATCACCTACATGATTCTCTCGAGTTCAAAAGTCATATATATTTATAGAGATCATGTTTTGCAAATCAAATGAGTTTTCATAAGCTTCTACAAGTCATATGATCGATTTTTCCCTCCTATTTGGTTTATAAGCTTTAATGTTCAAATAGCTCGATAATTTGGTTAAGTTGCGCACTTTGATATAATATTATGATGTCTTTATCGTGCTAACATTCTTTTTGATGATTCCAAAGGGGGAGAAACAGGTTATAAGCTCATTAGCTCATAAAAGCTAAGTTAAGCTCAACGAAAGAAGCTATAAGTTGTGGCTATTAAAAGCCATAAGTTGTGGATCATACTTAGTCCATTTGATGTTTCATGGACTTGTTTACATGTCTAATGATGTATTGTTGACAGGGGGAGCTTATAAGCTCTTGGCACAAAAGCTCAATTTGTAAAAGCTGAGCTTTTAGCTTTTAGTTGATTGCTTCTATATTACTCTTGTTGTGCATGTTCATAGGGGGAGATTTTGGTTAAATGTTTTGTATATCTATACTCCCATCCTTGTGATTATGTTGCGTGGAATGTTGTCGCTCACAACAGATAGTTCTTTTTTAACCGGTAAAATTGTTTTGTTTTCAAAATCGACCTCGTTAAATTATTTTGGTTTATAATCATCAAAAAGGGGGAGGTTGTTTGATACATGGTTTTATCCTGATTTTTATGATTTTGTTTTTATACCATAACAATGTTTTGAAATGTTGTCCAAATACTCCTAAATGATTTAAATTGTTTCTACTAATTTTCCGGAGTATTTCTTCAAGTTTATTTCCGACAAAATTGGACAACACTTTTAATGATTTTGTGTTAATGTGTTTTTACATCAAAACAATATTTCAAATGCTTCCCAAAATACTCCCGATCGGTTTAAAATATTTTTACTAATTTTTCGGAGTATTTCTTGAAGATTATTTTCGATAAAATATTGGAAAACAATTTTGTCTCGTGTTCAACCGGACAACCCGTGTCTGAAAGATCGGTTTTGTAACAGAAACGAGACAATTTGAAAAACCTCGCAGTCGACCGGCCGACTTTAAAAGGTCGACCGTGCCTCAAGAGAAATAGAGTTCACCGCTTCTCAAAATGATGCGGGGTGGCCGGTCCTATGGGGGCGACCGGTCGGACACTGTCGACGGTCGACGCCCGAATCGGTCCAAGGGATGGTTCGTGCTGTGTAATTTTATTTTCTGTTTTGTGCGCGACCGGTCGCCCTATGGTTGACAGCAAAATTCTAACCGTTGTCGCAAATGTATAATTTTTCCTAATTTGTGGGATTGATTTCTAACAACTATAATCTTGATTTTAATTGCAATTTTTTTGTAGAAATCAGTTCCCAAGAGGATCCTATCAATGATCAATCATCTCCTATAAATAGAGGAAGATTTGAAGCAACACAACAAGAGAGAATACTACAACACAACAAGATACACTCAAGCAAACATATTTGTTCTTCATTGTTATTATTCTTGTTGTAACAGCCTAAGGTTTTTCACTTTCACATCTTGAGGTCTAAGGCTTATTTCTTGATTACACTTGCACTCAAATTTGTATCATTCATTATCGAGTTGTAATCTTGAATTTTTGGATTATCATTCAACACAAGATATCCTTGTGAGTGTTCTTGTGGTAAGAACACACTTGGATGATCTAGGTGATAGGTGCAAGAAGATTGTGGTTATCTTCTTATTGAAGAGTGTGGTGCTCTTTGAGGTGTTGAAGAATTTGGTATTCTTCAAGTCGGAAGATTGTGGTAATCTTCACTAGGTGCCGGTGAAGATTGTGGTAATCTTCAAGTGAGATCGTGTAATCTCAAAAGAGGTGTTGTAAAGTGTTGTTGTATTAATTGTGGTAATTAATAAAATCTTTTTTTCTTTTTGAAATCCATCCCGGAGATACTGGGGTGGTAGAGGATTAGGCCCTAGGTGGGTTGAACCTCTATAAATCGACGCGTGTTGTTTACTTCCCGCACCTTTATTATTGTCTTGGCTTGTTTGTTTTGAAAAAGAGGGCATAATCGAAAAGATGGAGATAATCTATTCACCCCCCTCTAGATTATTGTAGTCGCTTGGACTTACACCTAGTTCACACGATAATCCTTCCAACTCAGGTTACGTGAACGAGAAGGTATCTATTTCAAATATTGATGGCAATGTTTTTAAGATGCAACCAACTACTGTTAGATTTTGGGAAAATTATAAGGATGCTTCTAACAGTAATAACAGTCAAACTTTCACTCAAATGCTATCCTCAGTGGATATTTCAAAACTTGTGAAAAAGGAGGAGTGTTTTTCGGTCAATATGGATGAGGAAATTTACCAACAACGGGTGGCGGAATTACAAAATACATTGATTGGTAGATTAATGTTATCTAAAGGATCCAAACCTTGAGGTTTAGAGGATCTTAAACAAATACTTTCAGAGGTTTGGCATACTGACGATTCATGGCGCCTTATACCCCTGGGAAAGGGTTATTACAACATACAATTCGCGAACGTGAGTGATAGACACAAAGTATTTGGGAGGCCTGTCTGGAATCTGAAATCGAGCTCAATTTGTCTCAATAATTGGATTCTGGACTTCAATCCATACCGCATAAATTCGTCAAAATCTCAGGTATGGTTTCGCATATACGAGTTGAGTATGAAAAATTGGCATCATACGTTAATTATGAAGCTCGATAGTACTATTGGCACGCCCATGCAGATGGACAATCGTTCCCTTACGGGAGAAGTGGGACATTTCGTAAGAGTTCTTATAGAATTGGATTTTAAATCTCTATTGCAGGGATTTATTATGGTAGAACGAATAGGCCATTGTTTGTTCGTGTCGTTCAGTTACAAAATATTGCCAGAGTTCTTCTCTCATTGTCGAATTGTTGGACATTCAGGTGCTAATTGCAGGAAAGCAAACAATCGAGCGGTGAAGAATAATGCAGAATCCAAAACTGTGGATGGTGCAATACCAGGTTGTATTCTCATGTGTTGTCGAGCTCCAGTCCTGAGACCATGCTACTACCACTAAGGGTAAAGCTGTGGATTCAGAAAAGTAGGTGCAAGTCAAGAAGCGAATAACTCGAGCAGGTCGTTCTCCGGAAGGGGTTACATCTAATTTGCATGTTCAAGTTAATAATCTGTTTGAGGTTCTCAGGGACGAGGATGAACAAATTCCTCATGAAAAGTTAATTCAGAGCAAGTTCAAACTCGCGGGGAGGGCCCAAGTCATAACAGGGGTAATGGTGATTGCATGGGAGATACTATATCATGTAGGGGTAATGACTATGAGTTTAACACTGCTACTCCATTGGAGAGTTTCCAAGCGATGGCGACAACCTCACGAAAATGGTGGTCGATATGGCAGAAGAGGAGGAACAAGAAGAAGAGGAACAAGAAGAAGCTTTAAAGACAAAACCCTCCACCACTCTGCTTGTCTTTCGCTCATGTGATTCTTTAGAAGCTCTGAAGTCTATGGCAATTGTGGCTCGTGGATCATGGCCTGACATTCCACAGGCTACATTAGACTATCAAGAAGATACTTGAGCATGTGTTAAAAAAAACTAACTATGTCATTCGAAGATCTTTCTAGAAAAAGACGTCATTCGTTTAAATTGCATTTTTATATTATTTTTTTTCTAGAAGTTTAACATTTTTATTTTTTTCCTTTGCTACCTGATCAGCTTGTGATCATGACTTTTTCTTTTCTTTTATATATTTCTGTTTATCTAAAAAAACTGTGTTTAATTCCAAACATAGTTTATTCCCTCTTCCGAGTAAACAAACAGATCAATATTGAATTGCTAGCATCCATACTAAACAATCCATATGAACTCCAAAAAGTATAGAGAATTAAAGGAAGCCCCTACAAACGTCGTAAACATCCCGACACTACTCCTGTTTATGTTATGATTCCATTATCTAATGCTAGAACTCATCTCCCGAATTATGAACTAACAAATTAAACATGTAATTATTGTCCAGTTAGTATACAAGAAACAAGCCCACGAATTCACAAATAGATAATGAGAAACGATTACTATGAAACAATCAAATTAGGATTAACATAAATCCAAAGTCTCGATCATGACCTAGAATCGAAAGAGTTAGCCTTACATTATTGTTTTCAAATCCATAGACAAATTTGTCAACAAAGAGTTAAACATAGAATTTAAAAAGAAAAGCTCTAGACTATATATAATGATGAAACTCCCATGAGTGGATGAATCCATATTCACAATCTCGAACAATCATGCCTTCTTGGTTGATAGCAGTCCCGTGATGTTTTCTTCGTCGTCATCTTCTTTATCCCCAAAGCATTATATTTTCTCCCAGATGTTTTATATCTAACTTTAGGGTTGAGTCTCGCTTTTATAACTTCCTCTCAGGTTCCCGTTTGCAGTCCTTGCGAAACACGGAATTAAAATCCACCAAACATCGCATTTCCCACGACTGATGCACATGTGAACCACCGGTCAAGTTGTGTGAAATGCAACCAGTCTCTAAAGATCGTAAGTATCACCACACACACGAATGGTCGTGCGCTTTGGCAAGACCAGCCCGTGTAAATGGCAACTAGTAATCCCTTCTTTGCACATGCATGCATTATCTCATCAAGTTTTTTTTCGACAAAACTATCGTAATAATTATCCATGCGTGTAGATTATAATGTAGTGGTTACAATGGGAAAGCCTTCACAATGGCTCAATTACAAGCTGGAAAATAAAACTATTCTATTACAAACAGAATTGCTTTAAATAGGAACTTCAGGAAATGAACAGTAAGCTGAGTCGAGATAATATCTCTATCCGCAAGACAATTACGTCCTAACTAGTGCTCACGGTTTGACGTATTACCTCCAAGATAAAATGACTTCGTCTTCTGTGTAGTAGCACCACTAACACAGAAGCACCTTCGAACTAAAAAATATTGAAGACTAGTTGCTAGACTTTGAGTGCAGTATGCAAAAATATGGCTTTGTGTATGAATTTTGCTATGTTAAAAACAATGCACAAAAATGAATACATAGCCAACAATTCCACCTGCAGAAGAAAAACTTGGTAGTGGGCATTAATCATATGTAACTACCAATATGTTACATCCCACTACTGCATAACAGTCATGTAGTGGGCTAACTTCAGGTGAATAGCAACTCATAAAAATATTTGGTATCCTTCAGAGTAAAAATATGATATGGATCCTGTAGATTGAGACTTGATCTTTTTTAAAGCCTAGTCTATTTTGTTTCTTGATCGGGTGCATCATTGAATTTCACCTTTCTTTTATTGGTTTCTTGACATTTATTTTATCATAGTTCTTATTGAGTGGATGTATGTTTTTGGTGTGGGATAAGTTGTTCAAATATGACTGCCAAAATATTATTGAAAATATTTTTCCCAAACACCGTCATTGAAAACTTTGGCTTTTGTTTGCAATAGTAAACCAACTGGCGGAGCGAATGTCTTGGAATGTATAGTGCATCAAGATCAGGCTAGTAGCCATATAAGTATCATGGTGTCGTCTGATCGGATGTGCACCATATGCGGTAGTGTCAAATTTTCAATGAGCACATCATGTTTTTTAGTTTTAGTTTCTTGACCTTTATTTTCAGGGAAGCTTTTACTTTTTTATCATTATTTGTCAGAATATAGGCACTGATGTATTTACTTTATTCAAATCTTGTTTTCTATTTTTTCAATTAGTATAATGAATAAGATCCGAGAATGACCCCCCGTCTGATATGGCTTCATCAAATTAATCATGTTAATCATGTTACTATGGGACTTGCTATAATCCAGGAGCAGTGATATACGTGCCTTGAAATGAAGGCTTGTAATAGAAACAGAATATTTAAGTTGAATCAATGAAAGAGTACATTGAGAAGATAAACTCTAAATCAATGAGGAAAAGCTAATATCAAGTGACCTCTCATCCCCTAAACTATGTACGGCATTTATCATATTCTATAATACGATTAATGTTATAATCCAGAATTTTTGCATTTTAATTCATATGCTTTATTATTCATAAGCATAATTACATGCATTTTGACATCTCATATTCACATTATATTGCATGTAAAATCATATTTTTTTCATTTTTCAGCATAATCACATTAGTTATCAATAATATTAATAACAGTGATAACAGACAATTACTAATAATTATATTTGTTAGATATATATTATATATAAATTTTTTTCATATAAATATGTGATAATGTGTAGATATTAAAATATACATATATAATTAGTGCATGCAGACCAAATATATTTGGTACATTAGATAAGAAGTGTTAAATTATAAATAGAAGCTAATTGAGGGACCTATAAATAAATAAATCTGCTTTGCTCCATCTGAGGCTAGGCACCTAATCTCCCAAAAAGAAGACTTGAAGAGGGCGAAGGTCTCGTATCAACCCGAATTTAAGATATAAAATGTGTAAACAAAACATCATACACATGACATATATAGAATGAATTGATCTCCTATATTAAAATATATATGTATATAGTGTGTGCGGGTGAAGAGGTCTATTGGATAGACACATGTATTGTTAAGTTAATGTAGCAATTATTTCTTGAGGAAATTACACAAAATACCTTGTTTTTTAGAAAAAAGACAAAAATACTACCCCATCACAAAAATACCCCATCCGCTCCTTTCCATGACAAAAATACTCTAACCCTGTTGTCCAAGTGCTTCATTTACAAAGACTATGTTCTGAAAGCCCTGAAGCCTCATATCTCCAAATAATCCAACTTCCGGATTTTCCAGCCGGAGTCGAGACGCTCAAACTTTGCGCAAATTTTGCTATAATATCACAATCACTCGATGCCTTACAACATTGTCTCCATCCGTTGTGCAGCAGAGTACCTGCAAATGACCGAAGATGTCGAAAAGGGTAACTTAATAATCAAGATTGAAGTATTCTTAATTCTTGCATCCTCAATGGATGGAGGGACACAATCGTAACTTTACAAACCACGAAATTGTTCCCTCTATGGTCCGAGGATCACGGAATAACGAGCCGGTGTATTGAAGCCATCGCTTCAAAAGTTTTAGCCCACCCCAAAAAAGTGAACTTATCACACAACTATTCAAAAAGAGGTGGTGGAGATGATGTATCATGCAACGGATCGTATTTGCATTTCGAGTTTTCATCCGACGGGGGTGAGGTTCTGCAACTGTTTGATGAAATGTCTCAAGTGTGTGTGCGTGCAAGAATATGGAGTTTTTAGAGTTAGGGGTTGAGGTGGTGTTTAAGTAGAGAGGAGAGGGTAACAGGTGTCAGTCATGCATGAATTGCATGCAAATTGAAATTTCTTCATTCAAACTACTTAATTGAATCTCATATGTGTATCATGTTGTTGATCATCTACTAGCATGACCAATTTTGTTTCATTGTTGTTTTATTTTTGTTTCTTAGTTGTTTCTTTTGTTGTTTCGATATTTCAAAACAACTTTTACTTATTTTTTATGCTATTTTTTTGTTCATGTATTGTTTTGTACATTGTTTCTATTGTTTCTGTGTTGTTCTATAATATTTTTAATGTTGTTCTAATAATTCTTTTGTTGTTTTCATGTAGTTTTCAATGTGTAGATACAATTTTTACCTACTTTTAAGCTCTTTTTATTCATGTGGTATTTTTAATATTATTTACGTTGTTTCTAAGTTGTTTCCATAGCGTTTTTAATGTTGTTCTTATGTTTATTTGTCGTCTCCACGTAGTTTTCAATGTGTAGATACAATTTGTATCATTTTTTAAGCTATTTTTGCTCATATTGTGTTTTCTATATTGTTTCTATATTGTTTCTATATTGTTTCTTGGTTGTTTCTATGTGTTTTATGTTTTCATGCATTGGATCAAAAATTGAATTTTATTTTTTTACTCATGTTGTTTCTATATTATTTTTCAAACTTGTTTGGTTTTAATATATGTTGTTTTATGTGTATATTTCTTGTTTTTTTATAAGATTTCATGTATAAAATGGATTATTTAACGGGGGCAAAAAAAAAATTTCACTGAAATTTTATTAGACGAAACATGTTTGAAACAACAAAGAAACAACAAATATATTTGAAACAACAAAGAAACAATAAAGAAACAACAAAAAAACCAACGCAAAAAATCAGCGGAAAATGGGTATTTTTGTCAAAAATCAACGGAAAATGGGTATTTTTGTCAAAAATCAATGGAAAAGGGTATTTTTGTGAAAAATAAGCGGAAAATGAGTATTGTGTAGGGATTGAGTATGGAAAATGGGTTATTCATGTCCTTTTCCCTTATTTCTTTAGCATTAAGGATTCACATTAATTGGCCATTAGATATTGTCCAACCCATTTAGAACTCTCTATATACGTATATATATATATATATACATGATAGCCAATAACATGTACAAGTTGCATATATATATACACACATATATATAGGGGATGGTTCAAATGGGACACCCCTTTTTATATGAGACGGTGGAGATTCATCCAAACCGTTGATATTTTCCAATTAAGAGTCCAGATTTAATGGCTGAAAATTAGATTAATAATCAGTAATCAAAATTAATAGGGGCATAATAGACTATTTAATTCTTAAGATTGTAATTGCCAAAATAACGTTCCTAAAAATTAGGAGATGATATGCATAAATCAGGCAATAAAATCCTTCCAAATCTCGTGTATATTTAGTTTAAATCACTATTTTATCGTATATTAAAATCATGTTCCTAAATATTAGTGTATATTTTAATCGTATGTATAACAAATTTTATTAAAGTGTATATTTAGTTCAAGAATACCGTGTATTTACTTTAATAAGTACTTGTAATTTAAAATGTTTTACAAAGATGCATATCAAATTTAACTATAATGTATGTTTAGTTCAATAATATCGTGTCTTTACTCTAATAATACTGTGTAATTTAAAATGGTTTACTGTATGCATGTCAAATTTAATAGAATTTAAATTACACAACAAATACGACATAAATATACAGATAAAGTAAAACAAATTATACAACAAATATGACATAAATATACGATAAACTTTATAAAAATTCACCCAATTTAATAGAATTAAATTATCCAAAATATAATATATCCCCGAGAATTAAATGACCAATCATTCCAATCTCAAAAATAACAAACATGAAATTCATCCAACATTGTACGCAACATCATATACAAAATGGTAAAATTCCCAAAAAAATGGCACTTTACCCACATCAAAAATAGGTTGATAAGCAAAACTATCCAAACGAATTCAGAATAAAGGGGCTCACTTTGACCCGTTTTTTTTTTAAACTTAGACTTTTAGACTTGTAGCATAACAAAAAAAAAACATCCAGACATCCAATTACAAAAATAACTATATTTTCTCCTTCCCAGTCTAAAACTTCCTAGCTTCCAACAAGTTTTTTACCCTTTGCTCCTCGTACCACCAATAGAAAATTGCCTTTTTTGTTGTCCCATCTTCAATAAATTAACAATTGCAATTAACATGACCAAAAAAATACATCGTCATTAAACAGATGCAATAATAAGAACTGAAAATGATAGATATAATAAATTTATTCTAACACTACACAAAACTATAATAAAAAATACAGTAAAACAGTATTATATAACTACCATGGAAATTTAACTATGTTGAAAACATACACAAAATTGTATTTAAAAATACAACAAAACTGCATTAAATAAGCACTAAAACTAAACTAAGTATACAAACAGAATTATATTCTCATGAATATACAAGAGCTCTTATTCTTCAATTATACAACAAATCACATAAAAAAGGCATGGGTAATTCAAGAATACGCCAAAAACAATGTTAACCTATATATATATAATAGCAGAAGTCGGAAACAATAATTTTCCCGCATTTTTTACTTCTTATATTAGGAAATAATTGAAACATTACAAATGGTAATTATTATAAATGCTTAGATTATGAAATATCATAAGAAAATTATTGTAATTAGATAAATCAGGAAAATATTTTAAGAAAAGATTGTAAATGGTATTCCTACTTTATATGTATATAAATTAGGAAAATATCATTAATGGTATTCTTATTTTTGTATGTACTAGTAAGGTGCACGTGCGTTGCACGTGAACCATATGAATTTATTAATTTAATATAAAAAAACATAAATAATAGTTAACTTAATTTAGTCTACTATAATAGTGAAGACATCGTGGAACTAAAAAGTAATGCCTATTAATGAAAAAGGGAAGCCAAACATAGACGGACACTTAACGATCTGCAAGCTTCATTGTATTTTCAATGTACATGACAAATAATTTAAAAATATTCCTAAGAAATACATTATTCTAAATCACTATTGTTCCTAACTTTTAAATTTCTTAAACATTCATGATAGACCCATCTAAGTATCAGAAAGTACATATAAAAAGAAAAGTTATTCCACAATTTCAAATTATATAAAGCCTTCTCTTATTTGATTTCGGCAATTGTCATTGTTTTTTCTTACTTGAATTTGACAATTTGTCTACGTATTTGTTCTTGATATTTTAAAATAATAGATTCTGTCCACAAGGTGTTTGAAATCCAGATGGCATGTATATTGTCTATCTATCCCTTGTCATAGGAGGTAAGTTGGGATTTTTGTCCTCAACTACGGAGAAAAGATTATATTATCAACGGACATATCAAGTTGGCCAATCACTCCACTCTTAAACTCTTTAGCCATAACGCAAATGACTTTGATTTATTTTCAAAAAGCTTTACTGGATCGTTGAATCCATCAACATAATTAATAATTGCTTCCCTAGAGTACAACATAGGATACAAAGGATTCCAAAATTGCCTGGATGCAGTATAACATTGAACAGAAGGACATTAAATTGCAAAGATCCAGCAATACTGAAAAAAGCTACAACCCAATCACCCAATTAATAAGCAGAGCGAGTTAATTCTAAACCAACAGAAAACTTCAAAGTCATAAGACAAAGAAAAAAAATACAGATCATGTTATGATGTTCCTAAGTCAAAAAATACATTTATACATACATGTAGTCCACTTATATTACATTTGTAATAAATTAGGTGAAAAATGTTTAAATTTTCTGTTCCTAATGAGTCATGCACTTTTAGTTTCAAAACTCTATAGGAAAAATGTCGAGTTTTTAAAAGAAGTTAAAATAATGTAGTCAATGAATCATTTGCTTAGATTAATACATTTTAATTAAGATGAAAGTCAATAAGATGACTCATAATACAATGGCATTAAATAATAACATATCAAATGACGTTTGTTATATATTGTAACTAAATAAATAATGGAAATATAACTAAACAAATAATGGACTTGCCCAGCCATTCGATATATCTAAGCTATATTAATATTGGAAGCACATAATGTAGATTTTCCACCAAGTTATTCATTAGGTGATCTTTCTGGTGTGATTTGGTCCTCTTCCTCAGCACTTTTCCCAGAAACTCAGACCTTTGAAATACACCAAGCACCCCCACAGCCCTGTACCAGAATTGAAATAATCCATTAAGTACATTTCCAAGTAACAAAAACAGGATCAAGTGAGAAAATAAGTGCAACAGGGAAAGTTAAAATTATGAGTTGCATTGCACTCTTAAAACAAAAACAATATCCAACAGAAATAGAAAAAAATGTGGAACTAATAACAATAGCCAATTGAAAAAGAAAATGAATCCCGTTTTACTCTGAATGACAAGTCAAAAAACCAATTTTCGTACACAGAGATTTAAAGAACACAACAGTCACTTTAAATTCGTTATTATTATTAATGGGGAATGATTTAAAAATAAAAAAGAATAAAACAATGAGAACAAAAGTCCTAGCCCACAAGTGAGATTTCATCCAATTGGTGATAGGAGTAGCTCATTTGTGATGCTCTAATACCATGTTAAATTCGGGGAGACTTAGTACAACCCACACATTAAAGTGTACCCAATACGAGAGGAAGAGCACTCATCCACAAAGGGAGGTTCCATCCTAAACAAATTGGTGATATGATAAGTAGAGCTCACTTGGGTTGGATTGGCTTTTATGATGGGCTCCCTTTTTCCAATTGATCTATGTGGGACAACCACAAGGGAAATATTTCAACAGTTTAGAGATCTTTCAAAAATCAAAGAAAAACAATCTGGGAATTAGAAATCATGAAAAGGAATTCGGAAAATGCGGAAGTAAAGAAATTGATGAGAATTGATTCAAGAAAAGTAACAGGGTCAACATCATACTAAAAAACAGTAATAATGATCAAAATAAGGAAAGAAATCCAAATGCTTGTATGAAAAAATACTGAGAGAAAATAATAAAATTAAAAGAATTAAGATATGTGAACATGCCTATTATGAATCCTCAAATCTTTAACTAAGAACCCATGATCAAGATCCCAGTAAAGAAAGGGGGGGAAAAGAAAAAAATAGCCAATTATAAAACCCTCTTAAATTCTTGTTGTCATCCATTTAATATTTGTGAAAATCATGCACAATCACACACATGGATGCATCATCATGTCCAAGAAATATTCAAGAAGCAATGATCCGTATGAAAACAATAAATAAAATAAAGATATGAGCTTGTCAAATAATCATTGCTACCTCACACCTAAAGAACAATCAAGAAAGAAACACATACAATGATAAATTTATTTTGGTGGATTTTCTCAGTGATGGGATATGCAGAAAAGCAAGGGCCAAAATCCCACCTTGGTCTCTCCTCCTTGAAATTTGAGAGAAATGAGGTTTGAGTGAGATAGTGGAAAAAACCAAACCAATCTCATGTATTTATTTTGTGTGTTTGTGTGTGAACCTTGTAGTGCACCTACCTCTCCCTTTCATCCCATTGTAATGGTTTGAATTTACTTTTAAAAAAAAAAAAAAAATTAAAGACCGATGAAACGAAAAGATACAACCTGATGAGAGCACAAACTATTATTAGTTTACATCATAATTTGTTTATTTGTTATCCTTCTCCAAACGTCAAGCAAAGATATACACATAAATGAAACTTATAATCCAAGTAGATTATCCAAATCAAATCCCAACTCAATAGCAACAATTCATTCGACAACAAACTAAGAGATTTGTCACCAATCTTTACATATGATTGTTGTATCTCTATGAAATAATAGCTATTCGGATAGGTACTCCTCAATATATTCTTGTACTTTGTCGCCTTGATCCACATGCCGATACATTGGTATATGTATTTGAGTACAAAAGATAATTTCTAAGGTATCAACCTACACTACAGTGATGTAATTGCCCCTCATGACAAATGTAGAGTATGGAGTATCAAAAACAAAAATTTCAAGCTTAGCAATGATAACAAAATTAAAAATAGCATTGGCTAATGACAGACACACCATATTGGTATATAAAAGAGAATAAAAGCTAAATGTCTTACGTAAGCATGATATTTACGGCTAAACTTATAAAAATAGAACACGAAAAATTTGACACAATCACACATTAGGGGCATATATGTAGATTGAAAGCACAAGAACCTCAGATTTTCAAAGTTTCTTCTGCCCGAAATCACTTTGATATAAATTGGATTAAACCAAGCAGAAAAAAAATGAGATAACATCATTATCATATTTCACATTTTTTTCTTGACAGAATAAAATCTCATAATGCCACATATCAATATACATGTGAACCAAGATTAGGAGCAACAATGAGGGGACATACCCGATATCCTTAATGTATTCGTGCTCCAGAGCACTTTTGGCAGTAATTCTTTTGTTGGGATCCAAGCAGAGCATTTCTATAAGAGTAAAATAGTAATCAGTCGCCTGTTTAGTAGGAAAGAGCAAAGAGCTATCGACGTTCAAATTATACATGGGAAATAAAAACAACTATGAAAGGATCAATCGGTTTTTCCAGCTGGAATGAAAGGCAAACACCTATTCCTGCAAAATAAAGAATCTCATAAATTGTTCAGGCAAGAAATTAAAATCTGGTAGAGATGTCACTCCAGGCCATGTATCTTCATTTGGGGTGCCCATGATTCTTCAATATAAAAGATAAAGCATAAACTAACTATTACATGAATCATATTTTAACAAATGAAATTGAGTTTTGGAAGCAAATGTTGTCCAAATACTTCATTAGATAACAAGTTTTGTATATCTTAGATATTAAATACAAGGCTACAATCATACTGCTTTGTGAAACAACAGAACCGACAAAGTCAGTCCAATCATATGATAAGCAATAAAACATTTTAGACAAAAAATTTGGACTGTTGGATGACATATATCACCTAAAGATTTTGAAGAGTCACCGAGAAATAATGATCGTTGGTTTTCACAAGCCTATTTCAGTAGCCAATTCAATTTCAGGAAGGAAAGAAATTATGAAGAATGAGAGAACTAAAGAAACAAATAATATGAGAAATAAGGGAAAAAAGAACTCTTAGAATTATTTTTTTTTGTTTTGTTTATTAGCCGATAAGATTTAAAAAGCAAAAAAGAATGTGCTTATAAATTTCCACATCTATTTCATGATGTTTCATGAGAATCATAGTTGAAACATATCCAAATTTGATTATTTCTTATAGTAAAAAATAAGAAATAAAATTTAAGTTTCATTAGGATTCATTTCCAATTTTCCTCAGGAAACTCAAAATGATACAAAATCCCCACTACAACAGAAGGCCCATATTGTTAATGTACGCTCTAAAGTCAGTCAGAATAATCTACAAACTCAAAAATACAAGTAAATAAAAGAACACAAATCAGAAAATCAGATTTGTATAATTCAAACAGTTGCTAAAGGTGGAACTAACCATGGGTATTGCAAATTGTTGAATAACCCCAAAAGAAACGATCGAAAGAGATTAGTCTTCTTCCATTCAGATTTATTGTGGTACTCTTCTGCTTTCCATTTTGCCAAATGCTTCTTGCATTCCTTTTTTTTTTTTTTTTTTTTTTTTGGTTTATGAGAGATGAAAGATGACTTTTCACTGCACAAAGATGTCTTTTAGGAAATCCCTACAGAAACATAAGGCTGTTGAGATTCTAAGTAACGACTAATTTAATATTGACATTTTTGACATTCAATTTAGTGGTTTAAAGGGGTGTTTTAGTCAGTACATATTTTGACAGAAACTTTCGTAGATTTTAGGGTAGGGTAGATAGATAGATAATACTTTTAAGTAAAGCATGATTTCGAAATAACATCAAACAAAGCTACTTGAACTCAAGACATAAACATACCACATCAGACTCAACATCTGATCCCTAAAATTGACATGGCTGCTCTATTACAATTCTACAAAGTACTCATATCAGGTGTAATACTTCAGTATTTGACAAGTATGTAACTGTTACAGATACGTGATCAAGAAGCATAGACCAAAGAAGGCAAGAAATTTTTAGATGTGGATTGGTTTCAAGTTAATTACATTTTTTAGCATTCCAACAAAGATCATGAAATCAAAACTATTCAGAGATCCCTAAAAGCACCAGTCCAAAAATGTTCAATAAGTCTACGAACACGCGTAAAAGTATCAAATTCACCCAATCAACAGCCTGAAGTAGACTGCATCCAGCAAAAACCAGACGTGAAGCCTGGTGATAGCTTGTAGCTGAGATGGTGAAAAAGTTGCATATATTAATATTCAAAAATCTGGAAGAATCAGATCTTTATAATTATTCGAGAAAAAAATAGTTCAGCAACTAAAAGACTAACAGACATATCAACATAAACAAATAACAAAAAGGGTCATCAAGAAACATCATTTAGTCTAATTCATTAATATCCATCTTTCTTGACAAAGAATAATTTCCATAGCATCAAAGCATTCCAAAGAATTTAACAAAAACAATAAGATAAAGCATTAACTCACTCACAAAACCATTGTTTCGCCTTGGCCACAATCCAATAACTCTGCTCTTCACTTAGCGGGCCCGCGTCTTTCCTAGCCTCACCTTCACTAAACAAAAGCAACTCCACATCATCATCGACCGCGATCTCAAACCCCATTTTGTATATGTGCAACAAAATTTGCAGCTTGGCATGAATGCTTCTCGATCAATAAATCCAACTGCATTGCAGGGAGGTTTGAGACTGCCCCTCAATCCACAGTTAACCATGATTAGATTGAATCACTAAGAGATGCCATTTTCAAGAACCATCCTCATCATCTTTGAAGAATCCTACATTTTGTGGTGGTAACATTAAAATGGTCTTGCAAAGACACAATTCCACGGGATGCCAAAAAGAATTCCATCTCCCTAGGCCTATATCCAATAATTCCAACCACACTATCTTTATAACTATTTCTAAAAAATTAAAAATTATAAAAAGAGCTTCCAGGTTATAACTTTCAAGCAAATACAAAGAGCTTCCATGTTATAACTTTCAAGCAAATACAAAGAGCTTCCAGGTTATAATTTTCAAGCAAATAGAGGGAATTCGAAATGGAGCTTTTAGGTTATAATTTTCAACCAAATAGAGGGAAATCGAAATGGAGCTTCCAGGTTAAAATTTTCAAGCAAATAGAGGGAATTCAAAATGGAGCTTTTAGGTTATAATTTTCAAGCAAATAGAGGGAAATCGAAATGGAGCTTCCAGGTTATAATTTTCGAGCAAATAGAAGGAATTCGAAATAGGTTATGACCAAGAACGGACCTGGTAGATGAATCCCGATTACGAAATTTGAGAAATCCCATTAGTTGACTTCATTCCCCGTTCAGAGCAGATGAGATTTAAAGATTCCCGTTAGTTTATTTGTACCTTTGAAATCTCTTCGTCTGAATTTGTTTTCTGGATTTTTGCGTTAAAATAAGATAAAATTCTAAGAGTGAAGACACCTTTACACACTGATTATTTGATGGCAAGGGATGCTTTTTCATAAAATGCATCCAACAATTGGAATCTCCATGAATTGACAAAGTAATCAAGTGAAGACATCATGCAGCACCCCTTCCAAAGAACACAGTAGGAGATAAGTATGTAACTCCTAACAAACACCACCCACACAAGTTTCTTCCACTTTCTGAAAATTTTATGTTATCTTGGCAGCACTAACTCGCAACATTAGAAATGAAAACTGTTTAATCAGTGACCACTTCCCAACCCATACCTGAACCTCAAGGATGAAAAGGTTTTGAGATGTCGTATCTCGTTAGAAGATTGGCGCAGCACCAATAGAGAAACACGTTCAATTTTGATTATCACCAAATATCTCTCAGATATGACTACCCAAATTCCTTTAAATTCATTCAATTACCGGTAGAGCCTTAAACCATTTCCATGACACTCAAAATGCAAAACACACACATAACACTTCAGATGCACACCAATTGATTACAAGGTGAAGAGCCCAAAAAAGCACACAACAAACAAATATATATACATACTTGTTGCCTCCGTCTTCACTGACGCGACTCCCAAACTGGATTTTTCGGCCCGCGAGAAGCCCACGTTAGGCTTGACCCATTCCACTTTGTTGTCCGCCACCGATTTCTTCAACTACGCTTTCACTTTCGGCGCTAAATTCTGACCCATTCCAATATTCTTCCTTGTCAACGATAGATGCAATAGAAAGCATTAAACTCCCTTTGAAGGCCAGTAGTTGATTTCTGCCATTGAAGCCCTTCGCTCAATTTGCCTCTTTGCATCCGCTCAGTCTATTTTTCATTTTTACCTTTTCGATGCCCATGGATGCCTCTTCGCAGCCTGAAGGTTTCTTTTAGGATGATATCATGAATTTTAATCAAAATCCATAAGCAAATGAGAGAAGATAGATGGGAAAAGGAATAGAAGACTGCTTATCTACTATCAAGTATCGTCAAGGATATAGAAGATTGAGGGAGATTAAAAGACAGTCTATGAGAAACCCATGGAAAGTATGTTTTTACCATTTAAATTTAATCCACTTAATACTTTAATTGAGGGTGTTTTATGGAAAGTACGTTTTTACCATTTAAACTTAATCCACTTAATACTTTAATTGAGGGTGTTTTAGTCTAACTATATTTTTACAGAAATATTCAGCTTTTTAGGATACAGAAATATTCAGCTTTTTAGGATAGTAGTAGATAGTAGATAAAAATTAGAAAATTTTATAAATTTTATTCTTATTTTTATACCAAAAATGAGTCTATACTATCAATTCTATCTATATATAATATATAGATATATAAAAGTTATAAATAGTATTTCACTATAATAATATTATATCACTGTACGTCAGTTCTGTTCATATATATACAATGATTATGTTGATTCTATACATCATATCTTCATCAAATATATTATTATTTGTTTCAATGGTGTCGTTACGTTTTTGTACAATGTAATACTAATTAATCAAGTTTTAAATACTAATGACTATTCAAGTTTTCCTAAATTATTTAATAATAGTTAAAACAGACGAATTGTGATTTTATGTATCTTTCACCATTGAATTAACAATTGGTTTTGTGTTCAAAGAATTTTTTGGCAGCTTATTATTTATGCAACATCCTCTTATAGTTATACAACTTAAATTGCACATAGAGAGACACTTTGATATTGTTGATCCTAAATTCGTAGCATAACCACCAAATATGGCTTCATCTTACGTTTCTCTCTATTTCCGTATTCATCAAATGTCTTATTATTAAAATAAAGTAATAAACACCACTCATGTTAATAGATAGTTTCAAAGATAAACCAATAAAATAAAATAATAATACACGTGAATAATAAAAAATATGATTCATGTGAATAATAAAAATAATACACATGCAACGCACGTGCGGGATTACTAGTTATACAATAAAAATCATTAAACATCCTAATTTAAAAATACACACATAATGGACAAACTTAAAACATCAGAAGTGTTCTAACTATACACCTAATCATAACTATATATGCACTATATTTATCAGAAATATAAAAGAGCTATCATTCTTCAATTATACAACAATATAATAAATTTATTCTAACACGACACAAAACTATGATGAAAAATACAGTAAAATTTAATTGTATAACTACCATGAAAATTTAACTATGTTGAAAATATACACAAAACTGTATTAAAAATTATAACAAATCTGTATTAAATAAGCACTAAAACTAAATTCAATAGATATAATGAACTATGCAATATAATCACTACAACAAGTCAATAATACGAACCAAAAGTTCACAAAACAAAAAGAAAATACCATATCACCTTTACATGCAAAAATCCCAACACAAAAAAACAAATTTTTATACCAACATAGCACATACAAGAACAGAAAAATTCCATAAACATAAATACAACAAATAATGTTATCCCCCCCCCCCAAAAAAAAGGCAATAACTTTATCCCTAATATATTTTAGTTCCAACAAATTATGTAAGGAGATCAAACCCACAACAACAAAAACCAAAACCAGTCATTTGCGAGTGAAGATGCATCGTTTCGAGAGTTGTTGTGATTGTTCAGAAAAACCCTTGATTTGTAAAATAAACTCTAAAAAAATAGACCCCTTAAAAAACAAGTATACAATGGACACTGCAAAAAAATAAAAAAATACACACAAACACAAGACAAACGAAATCAAACCTATAAAGAACCGTATACATACCTTGATATTTACTCCCACAAAAACCCATGTGAATGACTTCAATTGCTTATAAGCTCGGACAATCGAGTCCTGGAGCTGAGTCGAAATGTTAGTTGCTTTGAAGTCTAATGACACTATTCTTACAGTCAAGGCATATGATGGAAATGCCCTGGGAGTTAACACTCTGGGTAGTGAAAGTGCAATCCAAGGAGTTGAGACTCCTATGGATGGCATGGTCGAAGACCATAAGACAACTGTGACTGTCGAAGGGATTGTAGAAGACCCTAAGACAGTTGAGACTGTCGAAGGGAACGTTGGAGGCCTCGCAGCAATTGAGTCTGCTAGTGGTATTGAAGGCCTAAGGGAGGTTGAGACTTCCGTAGGTAAGCGTCAAGAGACACAGAACATTCCTCCCGTTCAAAGCGCTGAAATAGAAAAGGAGACAAGTGCACTTCATGAATCCCAGGAGAACTTAGATATGTCATTCTTGGGGTCAAAAGACGAAGATGAGTCCAGTCCAGTTGCAAATCCTACAGACCCAGCTAAGCATGTTCTCAAAAATACGAGCCATCTAAGTGACAAAGCTGCTCGTCAAAAATATAATTTCGATGATGAGCCAAGCCCAAGTCTCATCATCATCATCCGACGCTGACGATGATGCAGAGAGGAACCGTTATTCACTTAGAAAAATCCACTAAGACCAAGACATCATAAGACAGTTGGGCAAAATATCTCAATCGCCCCCCGGGAGACATAGTCCACTATGCAGGCTTCCACAACTGCAACAGTAACGACTACACTAGCTCCGTCACAGGCTCCCACAACTGCGACCACTGTCGATGAAGCTATCTTAGCTGAGGCACGAAGAGCTAAATCATCACAGGCACAACCCTCACAAACCATCCCATATGTGAGTGATGATGTCTTTCCAAAGGTATTTCCTTTCATGCCAATCCTACCGGATTGGAAGAAGAGACCGGCTTCTTGAACAATGAATATTCTTTGTGAGAGAAGATCCAATCATCCCTACTTATACCATTGTTCCAGCCGAGTTCAACTTTGTTGAAGAGTGGCCTGCAGCTAAATCAAGTGAGACAGATGAGTTTCGTGAGATCTTCAAGAAGATTTGTGAAGAGATTGAGAAGATTGAACGGCATCAGAGCTCCCTTGATTTAAGACTGGACAACAGGGATGCTACCCTCATAGCAGACTTGAGAGAGATAGTGGTGCGGATCCGAGAATGGTCTCAACAGCAATCTGCCATGCAACTCAAACAAGTTCGTTATTTCAAAGCACGAAGGATGCGGGCATATATCGAAAGGTTACATGAGTCTCACAAAATGAAATGGAGTCATTGCAAGAATTCCAAAGAAAAGAAATTCAGCGCCTTGAGAATGCAATGAATGACAAATTCAGCCTACTCATGGCTGAAATGAAGTTGGTGGTAGCCGAGTCCAAGGCAACTCGCAGAGAATTTCGAACGGCTTATGCTGCAGCAGACTCCAAATAATCTTTCGCTCTCAGAAGACTTGATTTCATGCTTGAAGGCATGTTCCCGGGGTCCTCTTTCCTTTGATGATGCCAAAAGGGGGAAGAGGAGTTTCTAAGGAAATTGAAAGAAGAAAGTTGAAAGAATCTCGAGAAGAAGGAAAAAGCAAAATTGAGGGGAACGTTCAAGGCACAAAAAGGAGCATTTCGAGGTTTTTCTTCATCGACCCGGAGATTGGAAAAGATTTGCATAAATCAATATGAAGATATCAGACTGGAAACTGAAAAGATGTGAACATTCAAAAGAAAACTAATACCTCAAATCATGGGAACAAATACGGTGAGATCTTTTTACCTTAAAATTGAATATGAAATTACACGATGACCGTAATAAAATTCTACAAAAAATGAATTTACTTATGTAATGACCGGATTTTTATGCCTTAATAAAATTTTATTAATAATGTTATTTGTTTATTTTATGGAATAATAATGGAGATTTAGAAATTTATTAATGAGTTTACTGAGATAATTAATTTATTAAATTACTGGATATTAAAAGAGGCTTCTTAATCGGACCGTGATTTACTTTAATTTGGGCCCTATAATGAATAATTGGACTTTTAATTAGTTTAGAGTATTAAATCGGACCCATGTACTCTAAACCTATCCCAATTTGGGAGTAGGTTACAATACGTATATATGACAAGCACAACACACATGACACACGATCAAAACAAAATGAAAAGAGAGAACGCAGAGAGAGAGTCGGCAAGAGAGAGGAGATAAAAGAGAAGAAAGAAAAGTGATTTCACCAATATGATTGATTCGAAAGAGGCCTGAAAAGAATTCTACTACTCATAGCTCGAATGTAAGTAATCTCCTTAGTTTAATATTTGATTAGGATTTAAATTATTTTTATGTCTGATTGAAGGGCAGTATATATATAAATTTATGTGTTTAATCAAGTAGTGTATGTCCCGTTGACGATTCCGTGTTCTAAACTCCCGTGCATGTATATTAAGTAATCTATTTTCGAACGACAATACTTATTATATCTAGATAGTAATTTTACAATGTTTGGTTAAGAATCATGATGCCATGAATTGTGTCAGTGGTTTTGATTAACTCAATTATTGTAGACAACATGTTGTGCTATAGCAAATTGAACTTTGTTTGTTAATCCATGCGCCAACACGTATGGGTAGTGTCGAGGGTAATTGATGTACAAAAAGCTTATTTAGTTTTATGTAATTTTAGTAGATGATTGTCTTACAACATATTTGCAGTTATATATATATATATATATATATATATATATATCGATGAACAAATAATTTGTTGGAATAAGCTAGGTGTTCATGTCCTAGAATTATTGGAGTATGTATATGATGGTCAGATATGCCACTAATCGCACACTTTTAATTATCACATCCATTTATGTTGGATCAATATATTGATTAATAATACGAATTTTCTCTTATCGGTTTGAATAACTGAGCTTAGGGTTGTCCCTAGCTAATTGAGTATAGGGTTTCCCCCCAACTAACTAACGTAGGGTTCTCGCTAACTAATTGAATACATTGATTCCCTTAATTAATTGAATGTAGGGTTATCCATAACTGTTTGAACGTGGATTTTCACTAATTAGTTGAACATAGGGTTTACCCCTAATTAACTGAATATAAGATTTTCCCTTAACTAGTTGAACGTAAGGTTTTCCCTAATTAGTTGAACGTAAGGCTTTTCTCTAACTAGTTGATAATGTAGGGCTTTTCCTAATTAACTGAATATAGGGTTTTCCCCTAACTAACTTAATGTAGGGTTATCCCCCAATTAATTGAATTTAGGGTTTTTCCTTGACTAATTTAATCTAGGGTTTTCCCTAACTAATTTAATATAGACTTATCCCTTAACTAGTTAAATGTAGGGTTTTCCCCTAACTAGCTGAATGTAGGGTTTTCCTAATTAATGTTGAGTATGTGAATGTATGTTTATCCTCATTTACATGTTTGATGTCATATTTATTTTTAATATGTTTGCTAATCAATGTGATTTAATTATTATGATATGCGCTTAAGTTTATTCTCATTTGTAATGAAAAGTTGCATCACATAGGTTCATGTATCATGTTAATGTATGTTCATATCATTTCACGAGCATGATAAGATTAAGCCAAGTCAAGTCTTAAAGTTTAGAACTAATAACGTTTTTCAAAGAAATGGGTGCACATTGTTCTATGATGCTGGAGTGAGTGGGAAATGGGCGCGGGGGACCGGCGTTCTGGCCATGTGCCGCTTGCGGCTAATGTTAATGTTCAAGAAAAGGGCCTTTCGGCAAAACAAATGGAAATGGGCCTTCGGGCAAAGTGAATGGAAATGGGCCTTCGGGCAAAATGTTCACGGGTTCCAAATAACAAGGCCCACTACAACCCTGATTAGAACAATGTGTTACCAAGTGAGCTCACGTCCTAAGAATGTTTCATGCAACGAAAGTCAAAGTTTAATGCGAAAGAAAGTTTTAAGCAATAAAAAGAAGGTTTTTAAGCAATGAAAACGTAACGTCTTTTTAAGTTATAAAAGTTAAGATATTGCATTAGGCATGCATTCATACATGAGATTACTTGTTGAGCTCCTTTAGCTCATTCCACGAATGTTAAATTTTTTAGATGAGAATGCAGAAGAGGAAGGAGATGGCCGGGCGCAGTGACTCCGGGAACCCGTGTCAATAGAATTGTTTTATTTTCAAAGTATTTACTTTTTAGTTTATTAAATGTCGAATGTTATTGTGTTTTCAATACAAATATTTTGGACTATTAATTATTAGTATTTATTCCATTGCAAAGTTTTCAAACGACGTAAGATTTTTATTATTCCGTATTTTTAAGCAGCCTATTAAAGTAATTCTATTTTAATTGCTTATGTTTCGCATTAAAATTCAAGTAAGCTTGAAAAGGGCCCTACATTTAGTGGTATCAGAGCCCAGGTTTTCAAATCGGTTCTGTAGACTTTAAAACGATTTAATTTATGACAAGTTTAAAGTCAACGAGTCATGGGTTCTGAGTCGCGCTTCGAGCATCTCT
Organism: Rehmannia glutinosa; assembly: GCA_016081115.2. NCBI lineage: Eukaryota > Viridiplantae > Streptophyta > Magnoliopsida > Lamiales > Orobanchaceae > Rehmannia > Rehmannia glutinosa. The sequence continues at coordinate 82,336,612 of CM071934.1, forward strand.
CTCCGCAACTCGGTAAGCTTTACATTTATTGTCCTTACGAATTTTTATGTTTATGTCACTATGAAATGTACGCTTATGTGAATGTGTTTGAGATAGTATTGACTATTTGAGACACCCATAATATATTTTGTGCTTTGTTATTGATTTAATTGTGTATTTAATTGTGCCTTTAATGCTTATGCTCCACTGATTGTGAGAGTTGTTTTCACGCTTTAACATATTATATTTCTTATATTTAACATGTTTCGAGGATGAAACTTTTATAAGGTGGGGAGAATATAACGACCCAGATTTTTATGCCTTAATAAACATTTATTAATTATGTTATTTATTTATTTTATGGAATAATAATGGAGAATTAGAAATTTATTAATGATTTTACGAGATAATTAATTTATTAAAAGAGTTTTTAATTGACTCCGTGATTTACTTTAATTTGGGCCTTAGAATGAATAATTGGACTTTTAATTAGTTTAGAGTATTAAATCAGGCCCACATTGTTAGTAAGTTAATTATAAGCCCGTGTACTCTAAACCTAGCCCAATTTGGAGTAGGTTAAAACACAGATATAAGACAAGCACAACACACATGACACACGATCAAAACAGAAATGAAAAGAGAGAACGAAGAGAGAGAGTCGACCAAGAGAGAGGAGATAAAAGAGAAGAAAAAAAGTGATTTCACCAATATGATTGATTCGGAAGAAGCCTGGAAAGAATTCTACTACCCATATGTAGGTCCCAAGGGGTGTGAGTAAGGTTTAGAAGGGCGAGGTTGAATAAACCTTACTAACTTTTTCGATTTTAGTCCTTTTAAAATAATACAGAGTTAAATACACAACTAAGTCCTTGAGGACAACTAAGTTAGATAACCAAAGAGAGTTAGCCACTCAATAGACTTCGATTGAGTCATTGATAGAATAACTCACTGTTTAGTCTAAACCTTAACTTAGGTCAGGATAAAATTTTCATTGAAGACTTAACACCTTGAATTTGGTTTAAGTTTGTTTTAACACTTGGTTTTAACACTTTGTTAATAATCGGTTGGAATGCAAATTATCAACAGAGATATAAAGTAATATGCGTAAATAAAGTCTTTGAAATGTAAATGACACAATAAATGACACAATAAATTATCACAGGCTGGTACGCTTTGCTACTTACGCTCACTTACTCAAACTTCGGATTTGATCACGAAGCCCTCCAATAACTTGAGACTGGTTCGACCTTGAACCTTTCTACAATTCTCCTTGGAATGTAGACCCCTTTTGATTCTTCAAAAGTTTCCTCTTCAACAGTTTGAAGTTGTCTTTCCTTCACAGCTTGGTGTTGGATCGATTTCCTTCGAAATTTAGGCTTGAGGATTTGCTTGAATAACTTGAGAATATTTTGCAGGTTACAGTTCGAATAATAGCTTGAATGTTCGTGGTTCAGGTAACCTACTCTCAAAGTGATTCCTCAGCCTTTTATAGTGAACTTTCAAAAATTTGCCCGTTGAAGAGATAAGCTGATTTTCAAAAGTTACTTGTGTTCGTTGGCTTGTCTTGTTGTAGTCCTTGATGTTGACATTTCCTCGTATTAAATGAACATCCAGCTTTTCAGAGTCTGACACAAGGTGCAGTGCTTCCCATTGGTTTATTCCTGTTGCACGCTTCGGGATCGAGCACTTTAAGACATGGCAAAGATGGAAGTATTACTTGTTTAGGCAATATTCTTGACTCGTGCAACGGATTCTTTTGATTGTCTTGACTTGACCGCCTTTTTCCCCAGTGTGATTTAAGTCTGCTCAATGATTGAAAGACTCATCCGTCACTAACTTGAGACTTGGCTATCTTCGATTGACTTAACGACACTTCACACAAACATCCAAATGATACTCCTTCATCGAGTTCTTGACTTCTCCTTCTTGCCATACTCACCGCTTCACATCGTAGTCTTCATTTTAGCCTTCAGTTGACTTCTTGTATATCCAGGAATAGCTGACTTGACTCAGCTCGTACAACCCTATCTATTACAATGCAGATTACAACAAAATTGGGATGCCAAATATCTAGTCTAAGTTTTACATGGCATTCATCAAAATCTAATAAACAAATTTCCCAACAATTTCCCCCTTTTTGATGATGCCAAAATTTAAAACATACATTCAAAATGTAAATAGCAAAGATACATACGACAATGTAGAAAACAGAGAATGTATGCGTAGAATTGATATTTTTATTGATCATAACATTCTTGTCCTTTACATCTTTGTTTTACAAAAGTGTATCGTGAGCAAACATAGTATTCTATATCTATGCAAAAATATAGAAATTCGAGATTCTTAATCAATATACAAAAAGACTTACAAACATATGCATTTACAATAGTAAAATACATGAAGGGTGGACAACTACACTTCATCGCCTTCCGCCTCCTCTTCTTTCCTCTTTCACTCGCTGCCTTCCTGTCTCTTTCTCTTTCTTTTTTTCTTCTTGCTTTTCTTTTTCACGTAGGCTCTTCTGGCAGCTTCGTCTTTTCTCTTTCTTTCTTGTCTTTCTTCCCAAAGCTGAGTTTGTCATTTATTTTTTTCTGCAATTCTTTTTACATAGTCAACATTCTTCCTGGCAACTTCCATGTTGGCTACTTCGTCATACCCAGCCCAATAGATCCCTCCTTTCTTCCCTGGATCTATGTATTCGATGTTTTTGGGTAGAGGTCTAGGTCTGAAACCTCTTCCTCCACTGCTTCTACCTCTTCCTCTAGGTGTGTATTGTACTGGGGCCTTCTTCTTTCCAAAGAGAGTGACCAAAGCAGAGTGGATGCTAGGAGTCTCTGTGCTGTCGCTTCTCCGCTCAGCTTGAGACCTTTTTCCCAATACAAGTCCCAGGCTTGGGCCATGGTCATGCCTTTGAAGTATCCCTCGGATGCGAGCATTTTGAATTCATCAACTGATCTAGGCTCGGTACCGCCGTCTGAAATGGCATGAATGTCTCTTCCTGCTGAAATGCCTCCGTATTGTTTCAGTATGTCCATCGCACGGGCATCCATTTTTCTTTCAACCTCCTTCATCTCTGCTTCTACTATTTTCCTCTTCTCAGACATGGGCACAACAGAGTGTTGGAGTGGCAGAGTCACTGGAAGTTTGCTGATGATGTCAGCTGTGACAAGTCCTTGTTGAGGGATTCTAGCAACCATTAAGGTCATATCCTTTGAACCTTCCCCCTCAACAAATTTTCCCTTATCTTTCTTCTGCTCTTCAGCTGTTTTCTTCTGCTTCTCAACAGCTGCGTCCTTCTTCTCAACTGACGATTCTTTCAATGTCTTTAGGTATTCCTCTTCCCCCTTTTTGGCATCATCAAAGGAGAGAGGAACCCCTGGGAACATGCCAGCAAGCATGAAATCTAGGCGGCTGATAGCTGAGTTCTGCTTGGATTCTGCTGCGGAGTATGCTGTCCGAAATTCTGAGTGGGTGACTCTTGATTCGGCTGTCACCAACTTCATTTCAGCCATAAGAAGGCTGAATTTTTCATTCATATTCTCCTCTACGCGCATAAGTTCTTTTCGATGAAATTCTCGCAGCAGTTCCATTTCAGTGGTATGAGAGGCATGCATCCTATCAATATTTTCTTGCATCATCTTCTTCATGTCAGCATTAGCGGCGCTCCAGATCAACAATTTATTGTACAATACTTTAAAGTATTGAACCTGTTCCACACGCATTGTTTGCTGTTGTTGCCACCATTCCTTGTTTCGGACTATGATTCCACGCAGATCGGCCGTAAGATTATCATTTCTGTTATCCAGCCGCATATCCAATGAGGCCTGGTGCCTTTCCATCTTCTCAATCTCTACAAATATTGCCTTGAAGACCTCTCGAACCTTAGCTGTCACCTCTATCTCAGCTGGCGGCCAAGCAGCGTCAAAGTCAAAATTTGCTGGGACGATGGTATCTGTGGGAATGACTAGATCATGTTTGTGGAATCGTCTCTGATCTCTAGCTGATTCTTCATCAAGATCAGGCAGCTCTAGTGAGAAGGGGAACGTTTGTTCAAACGCATCATCACTTTTTACATATGGAATGTGCTCAACGGTGACTTGTGGCGTGATGTGCCCGGTTGGTCGAATCTGCTGCGGCGTTGAGCTGCGCGATTGGTGGATCCACCATTTGGGGTCTTTTGTGGTATTGACCACTGGCCGAGCCTCACTATCTCAACAAACTTCGGTCTCACCGGTTTTTCCATTTGAGTTATCTCATTCTCGGCCGTGACAAGGTAGTGTCACCGGATGATGATGAGATTTGAAGCGATGGCTCATCATTGAATGTGGATGTTTGACGAGTAGCCTTGAGATCCGACTTACTCATGCTTGGGAGAACATCCTCACCGGTGGAGTCTTTTGGATGCGCAATGGGGATGACTCGGCTTCATCTTCACCTTCGAGATCCCGAGAAGGTTACATCGGGGTTATCCTGGGAATCATGAAGTGCACTTATCTCCTTCTCGGATGCATCGATGATAACAGGAGGGGGATGTTCTCAAGCGCCGCGCCTCTTTACCCCGGGAAGTCTCAATCTCCCGTAGGCCTTGATCCCCTGCGTCTCGATCGCAGCAAAGTGCCTGAAATTCCCTTGGCTGACTTTCAGCGATCTTAGGGTCTTCTACGGTGGCATCCACAGTGTCTCAACTCCGTGGATTGCACTTTCATTGCCCAGTGTTAACTCCCGTAGATCCATCATGTGCCTCGACCGCATCGGCGATCGTCCTCGACTGCAGAGCGGTTGGCACTTCAGTGAGACAGATCTCAACCGTCCGAGCTTCATCGGTGACAACCTACTATGTTTCTGTTTGTTTTTCCTTCTCCACTTCGCCTCCTGATTCTTGGTGGAGTTATGCAAGATCCTCCCGACCTAGCCGCGGTGGAGGGAGTTTCCCCCTCACTGGCACACTAGCCGAGTGACTTAGGTTGGGGTCACTCTTCTCCAAACTCCCGGCTTTTCTGTGAGTGTTCAACCGTTGGGGCGGTGGTAAGACACCTTCGATAGGGGTTGGCTCGAATTGGGTTCCCAAGTTCCCGGTTTCATCGCCATTTCCTTAGAACCTTCCTCGGGTGAGTCAGGGAAGTGGTTGCGGCTGTGACAAAGGCAATCTGGCACCACTCCCGAGGATCAATCTCCACTGGGATTTGGAAGACTCTCCTGTCCTTCCATCAATCGCCTCGTGCATCATCCTCGGATTCCCGCATGGCTTGCCGCATTTCCAATTTTTCTCAGACGTGCTTGCTCGGTCCAAGTCCTCATCACTTCCCGAAAAGGCGCGTCCAAGTGAGGGTGGGAGTGATCGATAGTTCCAGTGAAAGGACAGATGTTGGCCTTCTCAGGAGGTTCAGGCTCTTCTGCCAACCTTTCCTTCTCCTTTTCTTTGAAGATATTCAAGATATCTATGCAGTTCTCTTCATCTAGTGCCTGGACCACTATGGTCAATCCGAGGAAATTCATCAGTTCTTCCTCTTCTTCAATAAATTCAGGTCTCTGGAACTGTTCCCTTGCACGACTTAACTTCCATTTCCTCCATTCTCGCAGACGATTTTGGATGTCTGGATATGGTGGAGATAGCATGATCAGATCATCATCATCATCTTTCTACTGTCCTTCTTTTTCAGGAATTGAGGGTAGCAGACTTTGCTGCTCAACACCCTCAGCAGCATCTGTCGCAGGCGGGGACATAATCCTGTCGACAGATGAGTTAGCTCTCTCAGCTAATTCTTGCTCCTCATCTGTTCTGTCTACACCTTCGTCTTCGACTTGCCTCTGCTGATCGGCCTCAACAGACTTGGTTGTTTCATCTATAATTTCTGGAGACTCTACTTCTCCACTCTCGGTGAGTGGCAGACTTAGACAGCTTTGTTTTCTCAAGCTCAACGCTTGTAGTCTTCTTCTTTTGGTCCTTAAACCGCAGGGGATTTCTGTTCGGATAAGGTGTTCTCGAGTCTGGGCGGGGGGCAAAAGCTACTTTCTTTTTCTGAGGAGCTGGCTTTCTTGGCTTGTCAGTCCTCTTCTTCTTGACAACTGAAGAAGGTATTTGAGGTTCCTTCTCTGCTGCGGCTACAGGGGCAGGAGACACGGCTGCAGGGGTAGGTGACTCGGCTGCAGGGGCAGGTGCAATTGTTTTCTTTTTCGCTTCTTTGGGCAAAATATCTTCTTTCCACCTTGCATGGGCGGCTTTCTTCTTTGGAGGAGGCAGGTTGTTTCCTCGGGGTCAGCTGATTCCCCCTCACTAGTGTCTGCTCTCTTGGCATAAGCTCTCTTCTGAGCTCCCGAGAGATTCGATCGGAACATCTTCTTGTTGACATGGAACGCCTTTCCATGTCGGAGTGGAACACCTTTCACCTCCATCAATCGGCCAATTACAAGGCCATACCCCAGAGATCCTCCAAACGACCCATCATCCTTGAAGGACTTATTCCCAACATTCTGGCAGAGTCTGTTGTATACAAACTCAGCCCATTTTACCTTTTTCTCCTCCATGATCGCAGCCATGATGATTAGCTTAGTTTTGGACAGCTGATTAAAGCTTCCAAATTTTATGTCTACACACTTGGCAACAATATCCAACAACTTCTGGTAATCTTCCTTCAGCTTGACTTTTTTATCTGTTGTATAGACAACTTTAGCAGCACATTCAGGTTTGGCCACTTCCTTCCATGCAGCAGCCAGGTTTACATATGCTCCGCTAGATCTTCAGCGGTGATAGTAACCTCCTTTCCGTGAACAGAGGACTTGATGCCCTCGTCGTGAACTTCAGCGCTCACGTAGAACCGGCGACATCTTCCACACACGTCATCCGAAACTCCATCGTGAAAGGGTTTTGATCCCAGTTTTTCTCCACTTTCTCGGCTATCTTCTTCACAAGGGTTTCATCGGACCCCTGTTTGATCATCCCTTCGAAATCCACGGTAGAACCAGTGTGAACTTGCTTTCCCAACTTAGCGAAATCATAGGTAGTTGCCATTTTTGTGTTTTACCGAACGAAACCTTAGAAATTTGCCTTGAAGATTGATAAGGTTTTGAGAGAGAAATATTTCCTTTGCTTTTGGAGAGATGAACAGTTTTAGTGTAGTGTGAGAGAGAAGCTGAACAAAATGGCACATGTATGGGTTATGAAAGGACGTGCATACAGTTTTTGAAATTTGATCGAGATCAACGGCTCAGATTTAGCACGCCGATTAGCATTTAATTTCTCGCATTTAACGTGGCAACATTTATATCCAATCATATGCTTTGTCGTGCAGCTTTTGACTGTACCTGTCATTATTACGCTGGCGTCATCCTTAAAACATTCCCGCTTATTAAAAAACGACTGCATTTTTGTCACTTAGCTCATAAATGACTCACCTTACTCCTTAGCTGATTCAAATCTTCTTCTCTCTATTCACATAGGAACTCAGCTGTCAGCTTACTCGATACAACTGACTTTCTGATATGGCTGATTTACTTAGCTGATTCAAGAGCTTCGCTCTGTTTTCATCTTTTCACGTTCCATCTCTTCTCCTTGAGTCTTCAGAGCGTCAACTCAGCTCAATTAACCCTAGTTCATGCTTGAGTTCTTCAAATCTTGATTCACATAATGGCTTTGTGAATATGTCAGCTAACTGTTTATCAGTTGAGATGTATTCCAAGGTGATGTCTTTCTTTTCAACATGATCTCTTATGAAATGATATCTGACATCAATGTGCTTTGTTCTTGAATGCAACACAGGATTTTGAGTGATTGCAATAGCACTTGTGTTATCACACATAATTGGAATCTCTTTTCTTCAACATCATAATCTCTCAGTTGTTGTCTCATCCATAAGACTTGGGCACAACAGCTGCCCAGCAGCTATGTACTCAGCTTCAGCTGATGTGGCTATTGAGTTTTGCTTCTTGCTAAACCAGGAAACCAATCTGTTTCCAAGCATTTGACATGTGCCTGAAGTACTCTTCCTGTCAACTCTACATCCAGCATAGTCAGAGTCTGAGTAACCAATAAGCTTGAATCCACCTTCCTTTGGATACCATAAGCCGACTTCCTGGCATCCCTTCAAATATCTTAGGATTCTCTTAGCTGCAGTCATATGGCTTTCTTTTGGTGCAGATTGAAATCTTGCACATACACCTACTACAAAGGTGATGTCTGGCCTGCTTGCTGTGAGATAGAGCAGTGATCCAATAAGTGCTTTGTATCTTGTTTGATCCACAGGCTTGCCATCTGCATCCATATCCATCTTGACTGATGTATTCATTGGTATTTTCACAGAAGACTTCTCTTCCATACCAAATTTCTTCATTAAATCTATAGTGTACTTTGTTTGACTTATAAAGGTTCCATCCTTCAGCTGTTTAACTTGAAGTCCTAGAAAGAATGTTAGCTCTCCCATCATGCTCATCTCATATTTGCCTTGCATGAGGTTTGAGAACTTATCACACAACTCTTTGTTTGTGGATCCAAAAATAATGTCATCATATATTTGAACAAAGCGATACTCTCTCCATCTTGAATTAAGAGTTTTATCACTTTGCCGTTGGTGAATCCATTATCGGTAGGAATTGAGATAATGTATCATACCATTCTTGTGGTGCCTGTTTCAATCCATATAGAGCCTTCTTGAGTTTGTACACCTTATCTCCAAGAGTCTTCTGCTCAAATCCTGGAGTTTGTTCAACATAGACTTCTTCTTCCAACAATCCATTTAGAAATGCACTCTTCACATCCATTTGGTATACGATGAAGTTCTTGTGTGCAACATAGGCAAAAAAACATCCTTATTGCTTCTAATCTTGCAACAAGAGCAAAGTTTCATCAAAATCTATATCTTCTTCTTGGCAATACCCTTTGGCTACCAATCTTGCTTTGTTTTACCACGAGCCTTCTTCATTCATCTTGTTTCTAAACACCGTTTTGTGCCAATACATTTTGATGGGATGGTCTTTGAACCAATTCCCATACTTTGTTTCTTTCAAAGCGATTCGATTCTTCTTGCATGGCACGAATCCAATGTTAATCATCGATGTTTGGGACACATCTTTAGGTTATTTGGGAAATAAAACAAGTGAACATTGCTTCTTCTTGAGCTATAGATCCTGGTTCTTACACCATCTCTTACATCTCCAATGACTAGCTGCGGTGGATGGTCTCTCGGCCATCTCACATCAGGTTTGGAGTAAGTCGGTTTGGGTTCGATCGTCTTGCATCGTGTTATCTTGAGTGCAGCTCTCTCATCATCACTTAGCTGCAGATTTTCCATTTGTCTTTGAGATTCCGCTATCTCATCTTGACCTTGATTGATTACTCGACTTCACTTCAACATAGGGACTCTTACAGATAGTTAATTCCTGATTTAGCTTATCGACTAACTCTCCAATGTCCTCCATTTACATTAGGTTCATCAAAAACCACATGGATAGACTCTTCTGTGACCATAGTCCTTTTGTTCGATGCTACTAGGCTTTGCTTTAGAAATTGAGTATCCCAAGAAAATACCTTCATCACTTTAGCATCAAAAGCCTTTAGATTATCCTTGCCATTGTTGTGGATAAAGAATTTACATCCAAAGATTTTAAAATATGCAACATTTGGCTTTCTCCTATCCAAATCTCATAGGGAGTCTTTGTCATTGTCTATTTATCATGCATCTATTTTGAGTATAGCATGCGGTGTTTATTGCTTTAGCCCAAAATCTTTTAGCGGCCCGATTCGGCTAACATGGTCTCTTTGCTTCCTTGAGAGTTATGTTCTTCTTTTGCAACACGTTCTGTTTGTGGAGTCCTTGATCGAGATAATTCATGAGCAATATCATTTTCACCACAATACTGAGTTATTATTCCATTGACAAACTCAGTTCCTCTATCATATCTTATCTTTATAATGGTTTGACTCTTCTCATTTTGAACTCTTTTCATCAGCTGAGATAACTTCTGCAAAGTTTCCTTCTTTTTACACATGAAGATTGTCCATGTATATCTTGAATAATCATCCACCACTACTAGGCGTATTTCTTTCCACTTATGTTGGCTGGCTCAACTGGACCAAATAGATACATATGCAATAGATGCAAAATCCTTGTTGAAGATGGACTTGACTTTTCTTTGAATGATGATTTGATTTGCTTTCCCATCGACATGCATCACAAACACTTTCCTTCTTGTGCTTGTGTGGAAGTCCTTCTACAGATTACTCTTGCAAACTTGTTGATTGTCTTGAAATCGGGTGACTCGGCTTCTTGTGCCACAACCAACTTGATTGGTGTACTTTTTGCTAGCGAGACAAGTGTTTGGTTTGACATCGACCAATCTACCACATAAATGTTCTTTTTGTCCGGATCCTTGCAACACTACTTCATTTGATTCAGTGTCTTTGATTTGGCGTACTCCCATATTTAATCCAACATTATAGCCCTTGTCACGAGGGTTGGTGATGCTTAACAGGTTGAAGTGGAGGCCTTCAACGTGTCGCAATATCTGTGATTTCTAATCCATTTTCTTGATGGATCCGATTGCCTCTTATTTCACCAGGAGCTTTATTTCCTCCAAATATGACTTTGCGCCTCTAACCTCCTTGAATCTTGACAGATTTTTCTTGTTTCTGTCATGTATGCGGAGCGACCAGCGTCCATGTACCGAGGTTACGTGGCACTCGGTGATCCTTGAACCTCGCAATCAAAAATCAGTTTTTAGGTACCCATACTTACTCCGTGCGAGGGGTTAGTCGATAAGATGAACCAACAAACCTATAGCCAAATGATTTGACTCTAAGAGGTTGCCATCTATCGTTGCCATAATCATAATTCACTTTGGCAAATTGCTTGGGTCTTTAGGTTCATACAATCGTCTCTTTTGTTTGTATGCAGTGTGTGCGTGTTTTAGCAATTGCCTTCTTTGGGTAATGGTGATATCTCTCTGAGTGTAGTGCTTGGGTGCATATGTGTGTTGATGATAGTTCTGTTTCCTTTGGAATGACCTTTGTTGAGTTTTAGGTCTTTGCCATTTAAGCTTGTATTCCATGGTCTTTCTTGATATTTCACATTATTCAATCAACTTGGCTTGGGTAGTTTCTACCATTCCCATCATTTGTGTTCTTGATCAGAACTTAAGGGATTTTGGTAGCTCTGTTTCTTCCCAATCTTCTGTTTGGAGTTTCTTCGAGGAACTATATTTGGATTTCTTCTTAGGTTGTCCTCTCGGCATACTCAGGCGGATGTTTTTCCTTTTCCTTTATATCAAGGCCAGTTTGTTTGTGATTGTGCTTTGGTATGACTTTGTGTGCAACATTTGGTGTCTTGGTTTTTGAGATGCTTCATTACTTGAAGATCCTTTTTCCAAGATCACTCTTGGAGTTTGACTATGCACAAAGGAATTGAATCTATACTGTCTTGTCTCCACATTCTTTTTGGCTCATGATAAGGTCATCCATGATTTTGATGCCTTTGTGAATGAAGCAATCACATTTTTAGATCATTTTCTTTCTTTTCTATAGCAGCTATCACTGCTATTAGTTTTTAGCATTCTCAGCATTGACTCTTTGTTCTCATCGGCTATGTGACTTTGAGTACTCGGCTCCTTTGTCGGTGTGAGTTTTGGCTTTGAGTTGGCTATTTTCCTCGTTTAATAGTGTGCGAGAGGATTTAATGTGCTCAAAGTCTTTCATCATTTTTGCCTAATGAATCATAAAGATCGGTGGGTGATGAAGTGTGTGTGTCACAATCACTATCACTAGAATCTGCGTGAGATGAGTTAGAGTGTACCTCATCTTCTTGATCGAGGTTGATCTTGCTCTTTAGCCATTAGACAAATCATAGCTTAACGAGAATCACTTGAGTAGTCGACTTCACTACTCTCTCTTTGATCTCTTTGTGTCCTTTGACTTGTTTTTTGGCCGGTTTTAGTGACGAACATTCTCTTTTCTTTTCTTGTCTTAACTTCTCTGCACGAAGACTTTTCTTTCTTCTTCATTCATGTATTCTTGGCTACGAGGATATGGGCCAATAGCAAGTGTCCTAGTTATGCAGTTCACACGAGGCTTTCAACTTTTTTAATCGGCTCTTTTATTTCTTGGGTTGTCGGCTCTTTGATATTCGACCTTTTGATACTCGGCTCTCTTTGGTGGCCTATCTTCCCTTGACTTAGGGAGTTTGAATGTCTTACGGAGGATTCACCTTTGTTTCTTTTGTAGTTCTTGTTGAAGAACTTGTTGAATCTTTTACCATCAAGGCAATTTCCTCCTGGTCAATGACTTCTTTGGTCTCGGCTCTCTTCCCGCTTCTTGACTGAGTGCGGTTGTTTTGGGTACATCTATCTCCCTCTTGATCCTTTCTTCTCATTCAAATTCATAAGCTTTGAGATGCGAGAATAGTTAAATGATTGGATGTTTTTGATAGGTCCATTGAGTGCTTTAGAGCCATGGTCTTCATTTTCCCACTCGGTGAGAGGCTCTGTGTATCTTCATTACACATCTCCTTACGTGTGTGTATTCTTTCCCAAGTCTTTGAGAGCTCATTTGTAATTTCGGTGAATCTAGCATCCAAGCGGTCCATTGTTTCACTGCAAGCATTTTAAAGTTTTCAAATTTTTGAACAACACGAGATAATTTATTTTCCTTAATCTGCTCGGATCCTTCACAAATTAAGGTTAATTTATCCCAGATTTCTTTATTTGTCTTGCAAGATTTGACTTTGTTGAACATGGCTTTGTCAAAAGTCTTGTAAAGTATATCCATGGCCGTTGTCAAGGTTGTATCTTTTGTCATCATTTGTCCATTCGACTCTTGGTTTTTCAACCATTTGGTCTCGGAAGGACCTCCTCTTCTTGGTGCGGCTGACTCTCCCTTTTGCCGGTGTGTTCACCTTCATTATTTGCGGTGGCCCATCCTGGCTATCACTATCCACATCTCATCATGTAAAGGCGATAGATGAGCACATAAGTATTTTCCGATCATCAAATTCCTCAATGGTGAACATAGGGATACATGTCAAATTTGCTTCCATGATAATAACTTTTCTTTGTTTAAAAAAATGGCTTTTGAAAGAACAAGTGTTAAAAACTTCTTTTAAGAAGGTGGAGATCTAGCTCAGTAACCAGTGCGGAAGGCTCAATGAACCAACCGCTCGATACCATGTAGGTCCCAAAATCCATTTTTTTAAACACGATTGTGAGTAAGATTTAGAACGGTGGGGGGGTTGAATAAACCTTACAAACTTTTTCGATTTTAGTCCTTTTTAAAATAATACGAGTTAAATACGGCTAAGTCCTCGAGGGATAGCTAAGTTAGATAACAATGAGAGTTAGCCCTTACTTGATTTCGATTGAAATTTGTTGATAGAATAACTCAGGTGGTATTTAGTCTAAACCTTAACTTGGTTTGTGATAAGATTTTATTGGAAAGACTTGACACCCTTGAATTTGGTTTAAGTTTGTTTTAACAACTGGTTTTTAACGTGTTAATAATCATTTGGAATG